>JAHREE010000179.1:845158-949226 GCA_033628505.1 Tringa tobata
ACCTTAAAGGTTCCTTCCAATCTAGACAATTCTACGATTCTATGATTCTATAAAATAAGGGTCAATAAGGGCAAGTGTCAGCGGTGGGTGAAGGTTATCTCTGGCAAGCACCACTTAGGCACACAGGGTTGCAGGACCCTTGTGTGGATTCAAAATCTCCCTCCTCTGCGCAGGTGTAAAGCGGACACCTGGGGATTTTGGGCAGAAGCCTCCTTGCTTTATCAAATGGCAAGGGATGGGAGGGAAATGTTTGTGGCAGGTATTATATTTCATGTTGTAGCCAGTGATGTTACTGGTAAAGTTAACGCAGGCGGGCCAGGCAGAGGATTTCTGGGCAGCTGGCACAGGGCTGGTACCTCTGCCTCTCTGGCTTCAGTGAGATCTGGCTTTTGTCTGTATTCAGAATTCACCATTTTTTCTGAGCAGGGCACCAGCACAGCTGACAGTGCGCTACGTAGGACAGTGAATGGGTATGACCCCAAGACTCTCTTTTGGTTTCAACAGAAATCTCTTTTTTAAAGATACATGACTGTTCAGTGTGGCCAGCTGAAGCCCGTTATTGCTTCCCCTCTTTACCCTGCCTCTCTGTTTTCTTCTCCACTCTGTGTGTTGCACTCAAGGCTTGTGGCCAGCGAACCAGATCCAAGAGACGCTTGGTAGGCACCTCAGAGTGGGTAACAGTGAGCAGAATTTTGATGTTCGCACCCAAAACTGTGATCCAGAAAACTACAAACAGTTTTCACACACATAGATCCCTGTATTTTC
This sequence comes from Tringa tobata, assembly GCA_033628505.1. NCBI lineage: Eukaryota > Metazoa > Chordata > Aves > Charadriiformes > Scolopacidae > Tringa > Tringa tobata. Next base: position 845,924 of record JAHREE010000179.1, read on the forward strand.
TCTGTGGAAAATGGCACTTCTTGTAAATAAAGAGAAACGTAACCTCATCCTAGGGGTCCTCCAACTTATCCTTCCCACTACAAAAAATGTGATTGTAAATATACTACTGCTTTGTGCCTGAAAAGCCCATGCTACTGAGGAATAAAGGTAGTTTGTCTGGTACCTCTTGTGCTCTGGAAAGGTTGGAGATACATTTGCATTTACATAGGCAGGCGTGACTGTAAGCCCCGTAACCCCAAGTGAGAAAGGTCAATCTAAATAACCAGTTGGCTTCTTCCTGGGAGTAAGCCGTGTCCTGTTTGTGCAGCTTGAGAGCTAAGCTGAAGGAGACAGCTCTGTTTAACTCCTTAGCAAAGATCTTACTGCAATACAACGATGGGGCTCAATGAGCCACATGCTTTTCCATCACAGTACTTGTGAGCAAAAGCCAAGGGATGTAGCTGAGTGTTGCAAACCTGCAGGACTCTGCCATGCAAATCTGCTCAGAGCCAGGACCTTCCACCAGTGCATTTTGGAAGATCACTTCTGCAACCCGCAGCGAGCTTTGGCCTGGACTGCTGTTCTTCATTGCAATCAGTGGGCCTCTTACAGGGCCTCTAAATCTTTTGGCTGTCATCAGTTGTGTACCTTTGGTATTTTAAAGCGATGCTACTATTATAATTTCATTTTCGTTTCATACCTGTACACTCTTTCATCAAATACTATAGAACACTATATTGCTTATCATGGTAAGAACTTTACACAGGTAGGTTTTACCTTAGGGTAACAAGCGATTAGCAGTGTATTAGCACTTTTTAACAATTTATTGTACACAGTGTCTCCTACAAAACTAAAACTACAACTCAGCTTAGTATCTGGCTCAAGAACTATGGGTATTAATTTATTTTAGGCTAATAGGGATCATGAATATCTTAGAGTATTCACGGACTTTGGGGTTTTGAATTGGATTTGAGAAACTGTAAAAAGGAAGCCAGGATTGCAGTATGCAGAGAAGACATTTTAGATCATCAATTACCTCAAAAGGACAAGATATAATTTATTTTAAAGGAGTTTTCAGAATTTAAAATGATCCATCAAAAGGCAGTAGAACTTTAAATTTGCATTAAAAAATCTCTGAGATAAATTGATGGCGGTTCAGCCTAAAGGCAGATGGCCTCGCTGAAAGCCTTAGTAGATAAAAACAAGAGAAAAAAAAGTAATTTCAGAGATATATTCATATACTTAATGATATTACCCTGCACAAAGCCCGCACTATCTCATTACACTGAGTAACTAGGAGCAATGAAAATAACATCCAAAGCCTCATTAGAAAGCCTTTACCATATGGCTAGTTTTTATAATTTGTGAATTCTCCTACGCCAGCTCATCATGCTATTATGTGTTTGATTTATGTGCTGGAATCTGTATAGATTGAAGGAGATTTCCCATCGATTTTTCAGTATCACGGAGGTGACTTTTCAAATACCTTCAGGGCTGCTACAGAATTGCAGAATTGCTACAGAATTACCACTGATAATGATTTGTTTTTAAGTAGACAATATTTATAATCTGCATTGTGTGAAGTGAACAGAAAGATCTGCAGCAACTGTGATTCTCTTGAGACACTTATATCGATTACCTACATACATGAAAATGACTGATAATTTATATAGCTCAGCACACAATAACCATTGAACCATCACATGTTGATAGCTGCATTTTACATGCTGCTACATTATAGAAGCACGTAATACCTTGTAGTACCATTATAGAAGCACAAATACCTTGTAACACCTCTGCTAATGAAGAGCTCTAACTGCCCAATTCCACATAACCATAAACCCTTCAAAATCAGTTTAGCCAAAAAACCAGAAGAACATCTTCTCTGATTCCTAATTTTTCTTGCTGAAAGCTTTCTTTTACTTTCCTTCAGTCTGGCAAATAATAAAGAAAAGGCTTAACCCCTCCTCAGCTGTATATTACATCCCTAAATCTATCCCCAGAGTAAACTAATTCTCCTTCTGTGGCGAGAGCACCATCATGCCTCTGAGAATCTCAAATCGCTTTTCAAATATTGAAGTCCCCAAGTACCAGTTGTGAGATATTTATGAATACATGGCAGTGACCTTCATTTTACAGATGAGGAATTTGAGGTCCGGAAAAGTTAAACAACTTCCCCAAGATTACAAAATAAGATACCGGAGGAGAAAAGAACATAGAGTCATAGATTTTTCAGTCATGTGCTTTAACAGCTAGAAAATATTCCTTCTGAGAATAGAGAAGGAAAGAAAGAAGGGGAGAAATGGGAATAAGAAACTAGAGATGTTTTAGGTAAGAATTAAGATACATTGGCAGAGTGGTGTAGAAGATATAAGGGAAAATCACAGTAGCTTCCAGCTGAAATACATCCACAGAGGGAGAGATGTGCAGCATGCTGGGGTAAGCTCTCAAATGAACAGTCAACCATTAAATAGAAATGTGGATTTGAGATCTTTTAGTCGGGACGCATTCAGACAATTTATACCTATGACCAAGTAATACTGGCTGCTGTTCAGTTGTCGATCAGCTGAAGGAATCTTTACTAGCAAGCGTGAACGATTGCGCTGCAGGATATAGATGGAGCAGAACTGAATGTGCTGGTAAGACAGCTCCATGCACCCTGGCTCTCCCATTGCTTTCATTTTATGGCACAAAATCATCAATCAAAGCTGATCCCGTGGAAGTCACTTCTAAAGGAGAATCAGGGAGCTAGAGTTCTACACTACCTGCAAACTCATTTAAAACATATTTCTAACCCCAAATCCCCTTATTCCCAGGTGAGATTTTTTAAAATATTCAGCACTGGCCCAAACCAGCCTCTTCTGGAACTCACAACAATGTTTTCAATTCAGTGATAGCACAACTTGTCTGAAGTCATGCCCTTCAGACAATCCCACACAAATTATTTTCTGACAAATTTTATCCTTAACTTCTCCAACAAGTCCCATCTTTCACTACTGTCTTTTAGCAAATGAAGAAGCCAAAATTCAAACACTGTGAATAACAATGACCTAATTTTTTCATTTATATACATAACACAAATATTTAAATGGAAAGATCAATCTGCTGCCAATCTGTTCTTGTGTAACCTCTTTTTTTAAAAAAAAGGTGGCTTGAATATCCTTTTGGTACAACACCAGTTTTTCTATCACACAAGATCAAACGATCTGTGTGTGCATGAAGTTACAAATCACTGGTTGTCATAAAATCAGGACATGCAAAATTTGTTTTGGAAAACATCATGAGATTAAAAAATACAAAACAACATATGAAACAAACAAATATGAAACAAAATAAGAATTCCCAAGCGTAAGAGATCATAAATTTGGGCAGCCAAAATACAACCCATTTGAAAGCCAGCCAGATCATTTGGATTAATTAGGTGTATTTTAAGACATGCAATCCTGGTGGATCATGCCCTCCAAGCCAGATCTGTTTACAGCTACAGTCTGAGCCCTTTGTAAGAGCTGGATGTGTCAGGCTTTTGAAAAATTGCTGCTCAGGCCACCGACTGTGTGGGCATGTTCGGGTGCCGATGTTATAAGCTTCTAACATTAGAAATGCCCATGCTTCAGGCCAGGTATTTCTTGAAACACTTTATTACCTCTTTCTTGGAATATGGAAGTTGAAAGTAGGCAGCCTTGTGGCAGAGAGAGAAATAAAGACAACAGCTGCAAAACTGTGTTGTTTTTATTTTAAACATGCAAAATACAGTTCATGCATCTGCCATTTTGAAAAATCTCTCCGTTCACAGCAGATTAAACCAAAGACATTTTGGCTATCGACTCTCAATAAATATTTCAAAATGCTTTACAGTGTAAAGATAAGAAATTTAGCAAAATTTCAACAAACCTGTATAAAAAACAGATACAGATAACTTTTTATTTCAAGGCGACATGCTGTAATGTAAAGAGTTCACTTCTTTTTTTTCCTGGATGTTTTTTTCCTCATAAAAAGTTTTCAACAATACAACCGCTTAACAGATTTGAAGCCTTTAGGCTACACATGCAAAAAAAAAGTTATTTTAGTTAAAAATCACCAAAACGTGCTATTTTTTTTTGTTTCATTTTTAAGTACAGTAGTTGTAGACAGTAGCATTTTTCTTTTTTAATTTTGTAAAAGAGTGCAGGCAGGTTCATGGAGCTAGCGTCCTGGAAGACTCGTACTCTGACATACATTTTGGTTTTATCCCTTTGCCATTGTAATAGTCCACGACTTGGTTTGGAACTTCGGCCAAAACGCTTTTTGCTAGAGCAGCTGGGGATGCCTGCAGGAAATGGTAGAAAACACAAGAGTTAACCTGTCTCTGTGCTAGAAGTGCCATGGCTTTTAGAGAGATTGGTGCCATGAGATCAAGGTAGGAAGCATGGTACAGAAATGGAAGGCAAAAAAAGACTCAAATTGAGTGGCACTATTGCTGGAAGCTCATTTTGTGAGTCAGTTTGGGCTTGAGGGGTAGCTGCCTGAAAGTACGCTAAAGCCAAAAGTGCTCTGCAGGTGCTCAGGTCCATTTGGCGTATTTAAGTTGAAGGTCACTGAACTTCCCTGCTCTCCGGGAGAGCACCATATCCCAATGGAAAGGGCTGGAAAGGCTTCATTTGTCAGTACTCAGTGAGGAACTCTGCAGAGCTTCAAGTTGAACATGAATGTATATCACTGTAAAAGGGAGGCCTTCATCACCATTCTGCTTTTTGGTACCTGGCATGGTGTTTTAATTGCTGGGGAATTTTTTAATTCAATAAAAAATATTTTTGTTGTCATTGGAGCGAAACCATGGTCATGAGAAAGCTTCAATCCTAGGCTTTGCAGAGGCTTTAAAGCTCTTCCTGTGATGTATAAATGGTGGATGTCAACCAGACTTAAGAACTGATGACCCTGAAATGTAGAGATGGATATAGAGATAACCACTGGCTTTCACCACAGGTGGGCTATCACTCAGTGCAATGAGAAGCCATGCCCTCCACTGACAACACACAGTTGCTGCCTCACACTCTGACAGTACTTCATTTTAAACAGGGAGTCTGTGGAGGTTTTGTGGGCAACTGTCACCTGCATGTGCTGCAGGGATTTTCTTCAGCCCTTGTATTGAGCAGTGACAGAACCGGGCTCCTGTGCTCCCATGCAGCTCACTAGGAATTTCCTGCCCTGTGTTTTGGGTTTGCTTGTTTCTAAGCATTTGCGTAGAGCTGATTCCAACCCCTCCGGAGGCAGCCTGCCTGACCCTGTTCCCTCTGAGCCCACCACAACAACGCAGTAAAAATGCAAACGCTTAAACGTCAGTTTGAGAAGTTTAAACTAATGTGTTTATCTCCAGACAGAGCACACATGGATCACACATGGCAGCTCAGCTGATGCATGGGAATTCTTCAACTGGTGGCTGCATGACACTTCTTCTGCACACCAAGTACTTTTTCACACACTAACGAACACTTCCATCCTCACTGTCTGTAATATTGCCAGGCAGTTTCAAAACGTCACAAAGTAGTTGTATTGGCTGTGTATTGCCCTACTCTGTTTCATGGTGCAGGATCCTTGGGTTTCCAGAGTCTTAAAATTAAGCTTACATAGGATGTAAATGGTAAACTATTCATAGGCAAGCTAATCCAGGGGTGCAGAAAGCCCCCGGGCTATTATAAATTCCAGTATCAAATGTTACAATACTAGAAATACAAAGATAATGCTATCAAAACTAGAAACAAAACTATTTTTTTTGTATTTTGGTATTTTGAGTCACATATGTGATTAGTAATGAATAAAATGAACTGCTGTTTCCCTACTGTGCCATTTATACCAAAATATTTGTGCAGGCAAAAAAGCCTGGAACATTTCTGCATGAAGAAACTGGCAAAGCAGAGCCCATACTTTGTGTGACAGCACAGCAACTGTTCTCAGGTGTTACACAGTAACAGAACCCATTTATTTTAATCCTTCAAAGTGAAATGCATGGCTTTCCACAGTTGCCCTGTTCTTGCCTCAACCTGTTTTCACTGAAATCAGCAGAAAATACTCCTTGGAGTCAGACAAATGGCTGATTTGGACGTTGCTGCTGAGAATTACTGTTTTTTTTTAATCTCTGTGCCAGTCTGCCAAAGCTGTACATACCTTCACCTGTCTCTGTGCCATCTTACCAAAAATACAACCCTACCTAAAAGGTAAAATCAGGGAGTAGGAGAAGACTTCTGGGGCCATCGCTGCACACACAAGCCCTGGCAATCAGGAAACTTCACTCTTCCCTATTTTTAAAAATGCTGTGAAGGAGCACTTGCCAACAGCTTCTCTGGATCACGTGTAGTCCACACATCTGAAAAATGGGCCAACACTCGTCTCTCTGCGTCATCCTTCTGGCCACTTCTCTCTCTTCTGACGCCACATCCATTCTTCTGAAGGAAGGGTCAGCCCTTCAGAACAGGCTCTGCCAGGGCTCAGATGCAAGGCTGAATCACCACCACTTGAAGAGTCAACTGCGCAACAAGCTCCTCGCCCAGCATCCATGTGAAGTAAAAAGCTTAAGCTGACACATTTACTGTGCCCACAGGCTCACAGGCTATGTCTGGCCCAACACAGAGTTGCCCTGGGCTAGCTGGCTTGACTCTGGGACAACTGTTGCATTACAGAGTTTCATCATGCCAGTGATGTCTGTTGGTCCTGGGGATCTTTCTTGCAGGAAGCATCCCAAAATTGGGGTTAGGAGTGTCTTCCTGTCTGATGGTCCAGGCCACCTGCACCTTACGTACATCTGTGGTGGTAAAGCACTCTCACTTCTAGACCAGATGGTGCAAAGAAGTAAGTATCAGACCCAGTAACTTCTGAGCTAAAACCCAGCTCCAGTTCAGCAGTGCTGTGTAAGAGTTACCTTCGCTGGGTTTCTAACACAGAACATATATTAATGTTTTACTGTAATGTTTTTTCTGTTGTTTAACTGCTATGTTTGAAGAGCATCCTAGCAATAAACACCTCAAGATGAATAGTTCTCAGCTGATGGCTAATACACAACAATCAGACCCGCCAGCAGCAGGAAAATAATCCCCTATGATGATAATTGGTGTATATTAGAAATTACTGTTGACTCAGTTCTATAGCTTCACAACACTTAATCTTTAATTACAATGCACAGTGCAAAACATTGCTCCTTGCAGTGTTTAAGAGCTGTGCTTTCCACACTCATTTGTGAGGTATGTGTTATTAAGTCACAGTTGCTAGCTTTTATGATTAAATACAATGCAGAGTGGAATACAGTCTACCCGTAGCATCAGATTTGTGCACAGTAAATATATCGCGCATCCTAAAGGCAGTGAATTTCAGCTCTTAAAATATGACTGTGAATGGACTGAGACAGGTGATTTTCTACAACTACATTTCAGTGATTGTGAGCATCACTGTTCTGCAGTTTCAGGTGAAGGGCAGTCACATTGCTGGAGTGGTGATAATTATAGAGAGAAGAAATTCACTTGGGTTCAGGGAAAATATTTTCCCTTTGTTATGTTCCCCTGTAATGAATCACGTATGTCACCCACTATACAATGGGACGTTTTTTTAAACAGTAACGGTTACCTTGATTTTATCACACCTTTGCAACTACAGGATTTGCAAAGAATCACTACAATTGTTACTATTATTTTGATAGCTTCAAACATATCCCTTAAAAAGAGAGTCAAAAAGGTAAGATGCTTTACTGAAGTACTCCTGATACACTACATTAGGTAGGAGACTAAACCCCTACAATAAATATTTCTGTCTATGTTGGGTCTTGAGCCAGTAAAATACTGAAGTGGGTATGAGGTTTTAGGTATGTGAATAATTGTAACTAATTGAAATGTGTTAAATGCCTCTATGAGTGCCATGCAGGATCAGAACCTTCTCTGAAGTCAAACTTATAAAATAAAAGGGATTCACTCTATAGGTTGTTTTTACAAATTCCTTCTCCCTCCTCTCTATTTTCTCACAGGGGCAGCTTATGGATATATTATTTTTGATCTCCTTGGATAGATACAAGTTTTTGATTTCCAGGCTGACCAGGCTGAGAATTGAAGTAATGGAAAAAAATATGGGTTGATTCCAAATGAGTTTTGGTTGACTGTTCCAGCAAAACAAAAATAATTGCTCACAAATAACATTTTCTTCCCTCCTTCCGTCAGCAGTGGAAGTAATATGGATTTAAGCATAAATAAATATTAGATTTATTAGCAAATTTATAAACCTTATACAACTTGATTTGTAGTCTTTCTAAAAAGATCCTTAAACTTTTTTTTTTTCACTTACTAGTTGAACATCCTAAATCCCAAAACTAAACACAAGGCACACTGACAAAAGGCATGTGTTTTTTAACTAAATACATCTTTTACTTAAAGCTGTTAAATGTAATATGCTGATTTATGATAATTCTTGTGTGTGATCAGAACTGATCTGTAAAAAGTCTCCCAAACGGGTTAAATCCTCATTTTCCTTTGGGAAAAAAAATAAGTTTGAATCAAAACATCACACTCATTTCTACCATGAAAAATTATTTCACTAGTTGATGCAAAAGGCATGGTCTTTTGTTTGTGCTCTGGATAAGTAAGCAAGATAGCTGTGAATGTCACTTTGTTCAAAGAGAGAGATTATTGGGATATGACAATAAAGAAATTCAAACAGAAGTGGCTATTGTTAAGGGCACTCATCCATTACACTGACATTTGTTGAAATGCTGAAAGATCACAATAAACAGACTAAATATCAAGTTGCATAAGATATATTGACTTTTCTGATATAGCAAATACATGATCTGTCTCTATACCTATATTATCACTGCTACTGAGAGAAAGGGGGAGAAAAATATCACTATTTAACAAGGGCAATAAATTTTTAAGATTGCTGTCCTGTCCCAGTACTGGGGAAGTTAATCTAAATCAGCTAAAAATAATACATGCTTGCCATTTGACCAATGCTAGCAATTAAAATCACACATAAAATCGCTCACAAGTTAACACCAGAGGCACAATATATTCAGTGCCCAGAACTGCAACTGTCAGTGTTAATCTATTCAATCAAGGATGATTTCAACTTTGTTATAAAATCACAAAATGAAACTAAAAATAACTAAAAATAACAAATGCAGCTGGCTTTGCCAGTTCCTTGCAGAAACGTATTTTCAACTAATTGAAAGTAGGTCTAGCACTAGCTCATAAATAACTTGCCTCTCAACACTTTTACAATAGACTACATACAGTGCAGCACTACGCACTTGTGACTATCTGATGAAGGAGAACTGTGGGCTATGAGCAGGTTGTGCTCATACTTTGCTCAGGCAGACAGATGACTGCGTGGCGCTGTCAACATAGAAATGTATGTATCTCCAATTCAGTGGCAAATCTGCAGCCATTTGGCATGGTGTCACCAACCTTACAACACAAAGTGAGTTTTACCTGCTACAAGGATCCTTCTTTACATAAAGGCAGAGAGAAAAGAGGAACAAGCATGTTTCTCTTACTCCTCAGTAGGGTTTGTGAAAGTAAAAGGTGTGTCTAGATCTAAGATAAATATAGAAAAAGTTTATTTTGAAGAGAGAAAACAGAACAACTCTTCATAAGAGGAAAATAAAATGAAGGTATTTTGGAAGTAGCAAAAAGAAAAAAGTCTCCTGTGGGAACAAAAAGCCTAGAAAAGCTAAAGAAATGTAAGCACCACAAAACCACATTCAGACTAAAACCAACCCAGAATTGAAAACTTTTGTGTGACAAATCCAGATCTAAGAATCAGTAGCGTACGAGAGCAGATTGGAGAGGGGAATCTCATGAGAAGAATGAGTCGGTTATGCTGCGCAGTAAAGAAATTTCAAATCAAATATTGAGGATATCCTTTCTAGACATGGGTGAGCAAAAAAACAGTGCAGAGAACCTCTTAAATATGACAGAAGGAATGAGGGAAAGGAAGGGAGAGGAAGATGGAAAAACAGAGGGAAAGGGATGTGATCACTATTGCAGAGGAACAAAATGGCCATTTCACGCCTCCATAAGGAGGAAAAAGCCCCTGAAAAAACCAACTGTGTGGGAAAGCTCCTTCTGTGGGTGGACACTGTCTCCACCCAGCTGCTGAAAAAGTCCCTGGGACAGATGCTGTAATGTAGAGCAAGTGACTGAGGAATAAAGTACAGGGATTATTTCAAATTTGGCAATTTGACACTGAATCTCTCCCTTCCTACAGACTGTCCTACACCACGGTAGGCTCAGACAGGAACAGCTGGCTGACGGCACAGTGAGGTTCTTAGTAGCAGTACTTCCTTGGATTTGTTCTTGTACTGAATTTTGGTGAAGGGGTTTGGAGGTGACCGGGATGCTGTGGGTGGATAGTCCTGCCTTTGAGAACCTAGGGACCTAAATTTTGATAAGGAAACAGCCTCCTGGGGAACACTGTGATGACAAATCCACAGCCATTTCAGCTGCCTGTGGAAATGAAGGGATGGAAAGCAGAATACAGTAGTCCTAATAGAACAGATGCAAAGAGAATGGAAAAGAGACATCAGGAAAAATAAGTCAGGGAGGGCAACCAAACTAAAATCAGGGTGAAAATGGAGGTAAGGACTGGCACCACAGGAAGCACATGGATTCTGCCCCATCTCGTCTTTCCCAACCCTCCCCATCTCACTAATGGAGCACATTTAATTCTACATTCGTTTCTCTGTTTCTGACACAATAATGCCATAGGTTTACTATAAACTTCATGCCCATCCAAAGTTAGGCCCAGCCCCAGGGACTGTTCACTATATGTAATCTACATTCACCCTTCTGCGCAATGGATGGAAAAGTCAGCTTACATGTTTGAAGTTCCTAAATGGCACAAACTGGACAATGTCTCGAAGCACAGGCTCGCCCTTTGGAGACCTCAGGATCCCATCATCGCCATCCAGCATCTGCATGTCACTAAAATCGGCGTTCCCCACCCCGACGATGATGACTGACATGGGAAGGTGAGAGGCATGGACAATGGCCTCTCTGGTGTCAGCCATGTCTGTTATAACGCCATCCGTCAGAATCAGCAAGATGAAATATTGCTGAAGTTGTTGGACAAGAAGTAAAAAATTATATCATTAGTTAATCTTCCAAAGCTGCTTGCTCTTTTCCAGTACAAAAGTGTTTCTGGTAACTCACTCATAGACTTTTTTAAGTAGAAAAGAGCCTTTATAGTGACTCAAAGGTTAAGTGTATTTCCATCCCAACCTCCTCAGATGCTAATTTCTCCTCTTCTGGAGTTTGGCTGTAGTTCAGGTAATTTCCAGGAGGTGGAGGGAGTGGAGGAATGCACAGTGTAGAAAAGGGGGTTTCTAGCTGCTAGGGCTGGGAGAGTCAAGACTTTGGTTGGGATGTCTGGAATAGTTCTGAGATCCTCACTAGCTAGCCCTATTTTCCATCTGCCGCACAATCACTTTGGCTGACAGTTTCTGATTACATTTTTTTTCCCTTTGGGAACCAGCGGGAGGCAGGAGGGAATGGGGTATTGAAGCGTTACAAGCCTGTAGCAGAGCTGTCATGGAGGTTATGACAGCACTTTGCAGAGGAGCTTTGCTAACAGGCAAGTGCCATGGGTGCAGTCGTCTGCAAACGGGAGGGTGACCCACTGCTGCCTGTGGGAGAAGCACCACACCATGGCACGTCTGCTGAATTCTGCAGAGTAATGGGGTCCCTGAGGCGAGGAAGGACATGTGCAGGGAGGAATATATCCATCTTAAAACACTTCATACAGAGCCCCAAAGAGAGGTTTTCTCATTCTCTGAAGGAAAGCAAGCAATTTTGTGCGCTTGTCATTTCTTCCCCAAAACTCCAAAGCCCACTGAACTGGGATCATGGGCCATTACATATCTTCACTTGGTAATGGGGAAGAGTGACTCTTACTTGGATCCTTTATGAATTGTTGGGCAGCTGGAGTCATTTAACAAACGTGCATTAGTAGGAGAAATGAACACATAATAGAATTTGGTCACTGTGCGTGAACAATACCAACACACTAAACATCATTAAAGTTTATGTATACACAGCTACATAAACTCAAAATGTTCTGTTCACCACCTCCTGCCATGAATAAAACAAAACATGCAGGGAGAAAACTTTATCTTGGTGACTCATCCTGTAAATTAATTTGTTTTTCAAACAAAAAGAGGGGAAGCTTAGGTTTAGAGGAATGAAACAACTTACTCAATATGACATGCTAGTTCAGAGGCGGCACTGGGAATAGAGTATGGAAATTCAAATTTAGCAATTCTGCATTTTAGGATTATCAAGATCCTGGAAACAGCAGTGGAGAGAGACTCATACGACTCATATGAACAGAAATGTTTGGTAACTGCTGTCTTAATAGGACTTAAAAAAAGGCTCAGCACATGAAGAAAGTTTAGAGAAAGCTCTAGGCCTGGTGATGAGATGCAGGCCACTGTACAGCTCTGTTCTCTTCCTATACACAGGCATTTTTCTTGCTGCAGAATACAAGTTCTCTCTTACATCTTTTACTCCCACAACACTGCTCTTGTAAATGTTTCAGACCCACTTGCTCCCATATTCCCTTCAATTCTCTCATTCTCCCTTTCTCCCATTCTGCCTGGAAGGCAGGAGAAAAATAGGCCTAATGCATTTCAAAGGCGTACATTTGAAACATGATCTATGCTGAAGTCTTTTAGCCCAAGAAATCTGTCATGGGTCTTGTATCAGAGGCAGGCTAACAGACTTGTCTCCTGATTTCTAAAAGGCATGATACATGACATGATACCCCATGTCAGTAATAGCAAATGAATTTGTAGCAAATGAACTGTACTGCTACAGTTTTTAAGGGAATGGTTGGAAAAATCCCCTAGTTTAACAAAAAAGTTTTAGTACAGCCTCTGCAAGAGATGTGAAATAGGGTAGTCTGTGTAGGGAAGTATTTGAGCTCATCTTCTTGTATAATCAACACTTTAAAGGCTTGGCCCCTATAATTTTGTAATGTGAACAGTGCCATCTATGTTTCCACAGTGAAGAACTGGGTGTGTTACAGTAAAACAGCTCTAAAAGCAGGAAACAGAACAGTGGGGGAAGAATTTAAAGTTGTGACTATTACAGCTATAAAGGCTAGATACACTTCTCCAACTGACACAGACTCAAGCTGCCTTCTGTGAAGGCAGTAAAAACTGTGAAGGTATGATTCACATACATGAAAAGGCCCTGTTCTGATGGCCTACAAGAGATCCATGACATGACAAGAAAAAAAATAAACACAGCATTATGCCCTTACCGAGGCTTCCTTGGTATTGGTTTCCTCCGATGCTGATTTTGCCACCTTCTGGATGATGGGAGCAATGTTTGTTGGCCCATAGAGCTGCAGCTTGGGCAGGCAGCTCTGATAAGCCTCCACAACACCTTGTATTCCTGACATGAAAAGCCACACAAAAGGCAAATAAACGTGGAGCACATCACCACTACCATACTTGTTTCAAGTGTAAATAACAAGCAGGTTCTAAATGAATAAACACAAAATATTACACGAATAGCAAAGACTAACAGCTTCAGATAATTTCCGAGAGCTGTCTCTAGCTGCCTTGAACCTAGTTTGTAATATACAATTAATTATATCATGCTTCTCCTTCCCAGCAGTTTTTAATGTCTGTTTTCCAGGTATCAGCTTGCAATGCAACAGCTTCCATCCTTCTGAGTTCAAGGTGGAATTGATCACTTCCTGATCAACACCTAAAAGGGTAGACACAAGCTAAAAACACTTCAACACTTCTCTCTTCTCCTCTTCAGATAAGTATTTATTTCTGTTTATCACGGTAGTCACCAACGATTTTGCCCTTTGTACTTACAACATAGAGCTGTCAAGGAATTCAAACATCTTTTCAAATACCTGACTCCCCTGTGCTAAGAAAATAATTTTTCAGGATGAATTTGCATAATTGCTCACAGGTTGAATTAGACAATGACCAAAAGCTGTGAAATCTTGGAAGAAACAGCAGGATGCTTTGCAGTCTACAGAAAAATGAGCTTCAGTCAAGAAGTTTTGATGGAGAACTAGCTATTTTGGGCTTTTTCATTTCAGGATATATAGCCAGACCAGAGAGAACAGACTTCTGCTGACACACTTGACAGATCACAAAATGGAAATTGGTATTTTCAGTCACTGAGAAGAGGATTCCTTGAAGTGATGCATGTTAGCCTCTGCATTCACAGCTCCCAGCTTACCAGACCTAAAGGATTAGAGGTCTAAAGTGATAGACTGAAGAGCTTTGTAAAGGATGCTGAAGAATGAAATAACTTCAATAACATCCTAAGCCAGTTTCAGTTTGCACTGAGACTAGCACGCTCATGAGGTTTTTAGTCAACTGTGTTTACAGGATATATGGGTGCAGATCCATTACTAACAAATCACAGAGAGTTGTAACTGCTTTACAACAGTACACCTGAAACTCCTATGAAAAAATGGTGGAGAATGCAGTCTTCTCTCTTTATAGATAGTTGCAAATGTAATTTTTCATTGCATTGCTTGTAGACAAAAAAACATGCTCCAGTTATAGCTATGATTGGCTAAAATGTAGAGTAATGTTACAAAATTTCCCTTGGTAATTTCAGTGACTAAATTACATATTGCAAAACTGACCTTTTGTTAACTCCCAATTTTAAACCTGCTAAGGATTTCATTACATATACTTACTGATCTTGCATGAAGGCCTCATAAATCTTTCTTAAGATGATGACAAGATACACTGTAGTTTTCTTCTTATGCATTGAAACAGCATGAGATAAGCCTTACTACCTGCATTCCACACAGATTTAGCTTGGTTCATGTCAGAAAGTTGCTTTCATCTTAGAAAGAAATATGTTTTAGAACTAGAATTTCCTGTTCACTATCTCAGATTAATAACTTTTAGAAATATCTACTGTCCTTATATATTCAAATTTGACAGGATATCTGAGTGGCTTACTTTGTAGCTTAATTTTCTTGGACTCCTTTATTTTAGGGAGAGTCAATGTGCATTTTTCTTCACAATTCAACTCTTTACATTTTTTATTGGATTCCACTTTCAATACCTCTGATGAAATACAGTGTATGCATATATATATATGGTTTTAGATGCATGTAAAATGCATGCATATGTAGAAGCATTCATTCAGGTTAGAGGCTGTCACTTTCTTCCTCAGACAATAAAGACTAAATACTAAGACTGTAAATATAATATACTATAAATATACTAAATATAAGGCTATAAATACTAAAATTTTCAAGAATGGAAATGGTAACAGGGGAGGAAAGGTGAGAATATCCATATTTTATGAATTCCAGTGATCTTCATAACAACACACAGTCCTTATTCAATGTAGCATGATGCTTCACTCTACCTTGCGCCAGCAAAAGCTCACTACTTCCACAAAGAGAAGGATTTCATTCCTCAAAAGCAAATTAAACACATACTTTTTATATTAGATCCAACCTCTTGTTTCTTGGTTTAAAGCAAGATGCTCTTCTGCAATTCTCCTTTGTTTTCTGGCAAGCATGCTAAATATTACAAGGAAAAATAGTGTGGGCACTAAGCACTTTATCTCTTTCTCACTCTTGCATCCTCTCTCCACATGACATACTGGTGTTACTGCTCTCTGTGTCACCCAACACAGTGAGAGCATCTAGAAAACATCACAGAACAATTGGTGGTAGGAACTAATCAAGCATCCATGATCACAGGCAGGTGACGAGCAAGCTGCAGCAGATGATTAAACAACACATTTTCTGATCTGTCTCCTTTTCTTCCTTTCATCCAGGTGGATATTATTTTAAATGGTATCATTTAGGACAAAGAAGTGCTTTTTATATCTTGTAGATGCATGTGCAAGTGCTGCAAAATTTCTTCCTTGGCTTTCTTTCATGCTGCAACCATCTTTCTTCCAAAAGGAGTTCTAAAACTCCTTTTAGGTGATGGGTTAACTTATCAGATAACTAAGTCTTATGCAGAGAACCAAATAAATGTTAAATACATAACAAGCACTAAGTGACATAAGCCAATGCAAAGCTCATAGAGCAGCTCCTTCCATTTTTTTTAACCTCCTCGCATTTCCATTGTTACATTTTACTTTGCGTAAATAGTGTGGTATGGAGAGTAAGTTCTTGCAGAGGGTTGGCCTGTCCACCCTCTGACCTGCTGCTAGCACTATATAGATGAGACAGCCTTTTCAAGTACCAATCAATACAAATCATTCTGTAACAATGTCAGCGTGATAAAAGTATTAGCCTTGGACTCAAAAGGGGCAGCAAAAAGGGAATAAAAAAATGTTTTTTTTGTATAGAGTGCTAGGCCTTTTTTTTTTTTCTGACATATGCAGAAGGTCAGAAATGTTCTGCATTTAGACTGGGAAACAAAGCTCCATTTGAACACTACATGCATCATATGTTATCACCTAATACTGACTGTTGTTAACTGTGATGTTTTAAACAGATCAGGCCCTGTGTAGGTGCCAATATGTCTGGGTTCAGAAGCAGGCAAGCTACCCACATTTTAAAATATGATGGTCCAGACAAAATTCTGTCTGTTTTGCTTCCCCACCTCAATCCCCCACTCTCAGTGTGACTAAAATCTCAATTTTAAGCTGGTTCACAAGCTTACAGGCACATCTAGATGCATACATATAATTTCAGCTTCTTTTAACTCCATAAAAGCAATGTAAAAAGCTGTGTGAGCACATCAAGCAGCTGTAGGACTTATGTCCAATTACATTTCAAGCATATGACCTGCAGAGGCTGGGGCAGTCCAACAATCCAAGCACAGCAATAAAGCAGGAATGCCCACTGAACCAAAAGCAGAGGTCTTGCATTTAAGATGCATGAACTCCGAGTTCTTTTAATGTTTCTTTCCTTTGCCTTGCTTGTCCTCTCTTCTTCTCCTCACTTCATTTCTTGGCATCTTAATTCTCATCCTGAACATATTCCACTGACTATGCCTGAAAGCAAGCTGCTAATAAGCCTGAGAAGGGTTGAATGGAGCAGCTCGAAAATTGAACCGGAAAAGCATTCTGCAAGACCAATTTCAGTGTTTGGAAGGTAGCAGAAGGATAAGGAAGAATAACAGCCTGTGGATTTTAGACAGCAATGATTACCTGACCAAGACTCTCAAAGAAATGGCAGTCTGGGATTACTTGCCGATTGTTTGGAGATTGTTGTCCCCTTATTTTCACCTTTTACAAAATGTGTAAGTTGTGGCAGGAGATTCTGGAAAGACAGCATCAGACACTGCAGACCTCGCTTACAAATACAAGACATACAGCAAGATCTGCTACTTGAATCTCGCCTCTGACTACCGAGGATTAGTGATTGTTGCTGGAACACACCAAGATCTTACTCCATGCTGTAACAGCTTCCTGCCTTCTACCACTGTAGTCCTCAGCTGCTGCCCTGACCCTTTGGTGCTGGACATTGCTGGGCTGACTCACAGCAGGATACTATTGCTACAGGTCTGGCCAAAGAACTGGCTCTACACAGAGGGAGTCTTTGATCACAGAAGCGCACAGCCTGCTTTTGCATGTCCTGCCCTTCTTAGCTGCACAACCTATGATGTTGCTGTAGCTGAAGATCTGGAATGAATCTAGAAAACATGGCTTTAGTTTTCAGAAATGCTAGTGATGTGGAGAAGTTCAAGTGCTGAATGACCAGCATGGTGTACTTCCAAAGGGACGTGTTTTTCAGGAAATTAATATATGGCACTTCCTAAGGTTTCTAAAGCTAAGCCTGGTGGCTTGGAGCCTGTTAGGTTTTGAAACTGTCAGCTGCTTCCTTTAAAGAACACTTTAAACAATACTCAGGGGACAAAAAATACAAACTCATTTTGCACTCAGCAGAAATGCAGCAGTCTGTCCTAACGTGAGTGTTACCTGCACATTCTGGGTTGTCTTCATTGAAATTGATTGCAAAATCATGAGACACCTGCAGATAAATGGAAAGAAGAAAACAAGACCGTAGTCAAAATATTATTCCAAGAGGACTTGTGGTTAAACACACTTCACGTTCTCCCTGTGTTAAACCAGAGATCTTTCAAGCTTTCAACCATTAAGTGTGAAATACAGTCCCAGCTGGAATGCCCTGCAGAAACAAAATAACAAAACTGGAATCAAACTCGTCAATAACAACAACAAAATCAAGAAAAAATAGCGCAAAGATAAAACACCCAAGTACATGAGAAATGACATAAATACGGTGTCAGGATTGGGCTATCAAT
Organism: Tringa tobata; assembly: GCA_033628505.1. Lineage (NCBI taxonomy): Eukaryota > Metazoa > Chordata > Aves > Charadriiformes > Scolopacidae > Tringa > Tringa tobata. Next base: position 864,135 of record JAHREE010000179.1, read on the forward strand.
GCCAGGCATAGAAGAGGGATGTATTGCTGAGGAGATTTAAATGCCAGCTGCCCTAGCTCAGCATGGCAGATTGCAGGAGACTGAAAGCAGGTTGTGATACAGCACTGACAGACCAAGCTCAGCCCCCGTCTGAATCCTCCATTCCCATGGGTGAACAGTTCCGCATTTGAAGGGCATGGGATTACTGGGTAACTGATTTATTCTCCAATGAGATCAAGGCAGTCACCCAGATCCACTGTGAAATAAGAATGTATGAAATGTAAGGAGTCTGAGTTGATTAAGAAATTAGATTAGGCTGGGGAAAACTAAGAAAAAACCTGAAGACTTGTTTTTCTTCAAATTTAGTGACTTTTTCTCTAAATCTGTCTGTGATAAATACCACAGAGGTATTTGCTAAGAGAAATGGCTGTGAATACAAAAAAAGTTGCTGATTTTCTAAGAAACCAATGTATTATATCTTTAGTGGCTTGGGAAAATAATACAAGGCTTCCACATGCACAAATAATGCAAGGCAGTGTAAGTCTCAGGTCCCAGGCTTCCTCTACCTGTCTGTCACTTACAGATCTGCATCCACAACACAAATCTGTGGGGTCTGAAACTTTCTTCAGATGCTCTTTTCTGGTTTTAAGGTTTCTTTTGGACTGCATTTGATCCAGTTTCCTTTTTACTCCTTTCTTTGATCACTGAGAAGACTTGATTCCTTTTAATCTCTGCAGCTCTGAAGCTCAGTCTCTTAATTCTCCTGTTTGTCTTCAATTGTCTTGAATGAAGCCCAACTTTTGTTTTGCAATGCACAACATATACATTTGGGTTTGCATAAAGTGGCCACTTATTTAAAGTGGAATTGAAAGTTAAATTTGAGTATATCATCCCAGATTCATGACGGCATTTATATAGCTAACTTCAACTGCACACCTTTGAGACTTTATAGATCTCTGTAGAACATTCAGAAGTGCCAACAGCCCTAGTCGTATGGAAAGCAATGTGTTTACTCCCTGTACAATAGAACTTGGATTATTTGCAGAAAGGGATTTATTTCTGTTGCTGTTATACTTGCTAGTGTAGATGACTTCACAGCAAAGCACAGAAATTGGTCTATGACTAATAGACCCATAGATCAAATATATGATTACAGAGAAGCTTCTGTAAAGGCAAAGTGGTAAAAGTTAGCTAATTACTGCCAACTAATTTCTCATAAAGAAATCAAATTTCCCCATCATATGCTGGCCTTGCTCACCACAGTGACACCTATCATTCCTTATTAAGAGGTTAAATAAAGAAGGACTTCTACCATGATGGGAAAAGACTGAAGAAAAGAATCACTGAAGAGTATCTCAGCCCAGCCAGGAGTTTGCTATGTCTACACCAAGCATCAATTGCCCCTTACAAAGGATTTTACGTGGGCCATTCAGCCTACCCTACTCAGCCATGGAAAATAATGCAGAAAGTCACGATGTAAGTTCCTCACTGAGCAGACCCAGAAGAGCAGGGCTGTCAGATACACTTCAGAGGCGCTCCAGAGCCCTTCTGTCTGCCTGCTCTGTACGTCTCTTGGCACACTTTGTCCAGCTGGTATCTGCCAGTCTCATGACCAGCTGCAGGCCAAAGGTAATTGCATCTGTCAAGAGGGATTGTGTGAGTTTTCACTCACTGATGATTTTTTTTGTTGTTCAATAGCCTTTCTTCTTCCTTTAGGCTTTCTGTATTTTGTGTTAACTGCATCTGAAGAGCAACATGGATGGCGATGCATGTTTATGTATTACAGGCTGATTCTTCCAACACTATTTTTTCACTGATTCCATTTCTTTATTCTAAATGCATTTGAAATCATAGCAAAAGAAGTATCACAATAATTTCCAGAGCTATGAATACAGTATTTTAATCTCCCATGCAAGCATGGGCTGGATGCTTTTGTTGCTATACCTCTTTGAGGATCACACCACACAAACAATTTATCTTGTTCAGAGCTACGGCACCCAGGCTATTATTTAAATAAGATGTAGACAACAGTTCAGGCCAATAAGGAAAGCCCAAGTGTGAACAATGATCCAAAATATAATACTGTCTGAGCAATGGCTGCTGCTATCTCAGAGCAAGTGGCCCTCGTACACTGTCATCCTGATTCACACAGAACAGTGTTAAAATTTATCCTGGAGGCAGGATAGGAAACACAGTGAATGTAGAAGTTATCGGGTTGTTTCCTATGCTCTGTGAACAATATATCACAATTTAAACTAGATTAAAGTACAATGTGAAGGAGAGAAGTTCTTTGAGCAGTTCAGTGATGGTTCACAAACAGGAATAGTTGCCCGAGGCAAGCCAGCAGCAGACATTTTTAAAGCAGAGTTTCTCCAAATGCTCAGAACTCATTCTCCACTCAGGAGTAAAGCCAGCTGTGCTGCAGCCTGCCTCTGTGCTGTCTCCCTTGTGGTGGCAGAATCATGATTGTGCCATAGACCCTGGATTACGTATTGAGTATCTAGCAGACCCTCTGCTCAGCCCTCCTCCTCTCTCTTAACATCAATCTATAAAATCAATCCATAATGTGAAAGGCGAGAGAAATTCTGGACTGCAGAGGTGATTACACATGATCAGCGTGGCATTACCTTATGCCACTCAAAGCCTCTAACTAAGGACATTTACTTGCACTTAGCTATGTATTCATCTTTGCCCTCTGCAGGACTCCAGATAAATTATTTAGCAGATACCATAATGGATGTGGGATTATTAAAACACAGCTGTCCAGGAATTTCCTGCACCAGGAACATATTATTAATTTCTTCAAGGTTTATAACAAGCAAAATAAGTAGCTCTACCATACATCGTGATGTAGATTACAACAGCAGCATTTCTAAGGATACCTCAACTAAATAAATGGCCTAAATATTTTTGCTAAGGCAGATTATAGTAAATATGTTTTACCACTGTACAACGCCTCCATTGCCTATACATACACAGTGACAAGCACCCGCATACAGAAAGGCGGTTGTCAATCAATATGACGGCGCCCATGAGACTATTGCAGAAATCATAACCCTACTTCCACGTGCTTATGACCAGCTTAGTACAAAAGTCACCTTCACAACAGGTAACTTATTTCCCTTATGTTGGGATGCAATGAAATTCACCATGGCCCTTGCTAAATAGGTTTCTAATTAAGGCTGAAAGAATAATTTACTAATTCATGAGAATTTTTGAGATTTCTTTAAAAAAAAGGAAGTTATCTAGACTCAGACACAAATCTCAAAACACAAACAAAACACACTACCTTGGAATCTGACAAAAAATAAATCCCCCAAAATCGTAAAGCCAATTGCTGGAAAGCTTTTGGACTACACAAAGGCATTTTATTTAAGTTGCATCAAAACTTGTTATTCTATTTTGGCCTCCACATTTTTTAAACCCCGTTTACTCTAACTGACCTTCAATTTTTTAAAATAAAAAGCTGCTTTGACTCAGAAAACACGTTTTTCATTCATTTTGCAAATGCTGAAGATTCTGAAAATCAGTAATCTTTTTTTTCCCCTCTCTAGATTGTTGAACTCATTTAAATTAACCTCCCTGTCCCAAATAGCTCCAGCTTTCCAGAAAACTCTATGGTGATGGTACTGGAACTACTTGACAAACAATCTGACAATTTCAGCCATGTTTAGGAATGCTTTCTTACTGATTTAAATAGAGATTGTCAAAAATCCATGAACAATAGATGCATACAAGCGTAAATGCTGCAATGCACAATGTTGAGCGCTTATCTGTGAATAAATTGAATACTATTAAGCCACTGCCAGTCTGAAAATTAAATATGGAATGCCTGCATATTTTGCAAAAGACTAACAAATTTAAAAAACATTGCTCAAAAGCTATTATTTTCAGAATGCTCATTAATCAAATAGTTTGGGAGCTGGACAGCTTGTGTCTCTGGCTAAGACCACGTTGTAGACATTTCTGCTTGGCAAAGCTTGGCCATTTATTTTCCTTTGTACTTGATTTTTGAGCATGCTGCCCAGTTTCCATGTCTAAATCCAGGTTGTGTGGATAAGGTGACAAATATTGTTTTTTCCCTTGGTCTGTTACATGTCCTTGTGTTCTTTTTCTTTTTTTTTTTTGTAAGGTTTGCATGTACTTTTGCCCTCAAGATCCTGCAAAGTGCAGGAATCACAAAGACAACAGCACTCTTCAAGTCCCTTACCTTTCCAGCAAACCAGCCAGTGCAGGTTAGGGTCATAAAGATGCTGTACTCTCTCTGTAACTGCAGTGAGGTTCTCTCCAGCGACTCTTTTCAGCATTACCAGTGAATGAAGCTTTGATTAAAAATGTAGAATTAACCAGGACTGGCTTAAAACAAACTGGAAGTTGTTTCATACCTATTCAGCTGTCAGCCTGCAACTCTTCTTTAGGAAAAAACACTTCATTATTGACAATACACCTGTCAAGGGGCTGACACAATTCTAACTTTCTTTTCATTTTAACAGTAAGTTTTGTGCTGCTGTGTGGTTCTTCAGCTCCTTTGAGTTCTGCCTGCTAAGAAATTGGTGTCTGTGGTTCAACTTTCTTTCCTCCTCTTCACTGCGACCTTTTGCAGCAGTGTCTATGTCCACACTATCTGCCACCACTTTACATCAGACTTTTCAGATACTTCTTCTCGTTACAAAAAAAACATGAAGTGATGGGTTGGAGACAGTTCCGTGGAATAACCAGCAATGTTCTGCAAGTTTCATGCAGTAGAAACTCAAGTGGGGAATATTGCTCTCAGAGGTTTACTTAAATCACGGAGCAGGGTGATGTATTTGTCAGGGCGTGGGGAAAAAAGATCATATTGCCGAATACTAGATGAAAGATCCCTAGACTGATGAGGAATGTTATATATGGCATGTCTTGCTTCCTTCACTCCCACAGATTCCTTATGCCACTAAGAAACTGCTGTTTTCTGCTAACAGCTGAAGCGTTTCACTTGGAGCTGAAATGAGGGAAGATAAAGTCAGCATAACATAGCGGTGCACTCTTGAAATGGAAAATCTGTAGAAAGCATATATAAAAACATGTTTTTAAAGGGGTTCACCCTGAAGAGATTAATGAAGAGCCTGCAGAGGTGGATACTGCCATTGTTCTGAAGTGCTGATGTAAAATGGGGGCTATAGTTTCCATGGGGAATAATAGTTGGCATAGCAAACATTGCTTTTCTTGTAGAATGCAGAAGGATGTGAGGACACTGGAATCTCACTAAATGGACAGGTGGATACTGCCCTCCAACACCCATCCCAGGCTACTGGCAGGAGCTCAAGTCAGTATAAAACCAAAGCACTGGTTTGATGTAACACCACAAATGGACACTTTTCTCCCATGGTCTAGTGCACCAAGGAAACCTTGGCAAAAAGATGTAAAGCTTATGGGCAGTCTGAAAGCAGCAGACTTTAGCTGGTCCTAAATAACAATGGATACTTGTTACCGCTGATTCATGCTGAATACTGAGTTACAGGATTCATTTTTCTACAGTTTGGGATCAAGCATGACATAAGTTAGACCTGAATCCACTGGATCCACTTACTTTGCCTACTGTTTTCATCAGACTGCTTACCTGTGGCCTTCCCTCACTGTGTTATTGCCATGCAATTGTTGGTCAGCTTTCATTTAGACTTTTAAAGAAGTTATGTTATTTTAGCTGTGTGGAGGCTCTCATGGTTACTTAGAAACCCTTGGCAGTGGGAGTCATTTCTTCCAGAGCTGTAGCAATTTGTTGTCTACAGAAGAAATAAAAGGGCAACTGCTAGTGTGCAGAGACCAACGTGCTATGAGCAGGTTAGATCATCTCATCAGGACTGAAGACTTGAAAGCAGGCACTCTAAATTAAAATGAAAAGCTGTTTTATCCACGTGATGGTGCCAGAACTTAGAAGTTCTTGTAATGATTTAACCTAAATTTAAAGATGTGAATTATGACAGGTAGGACACTGCTATTCTTTAATAAAACAAAATATATGTATGACTTGTAATGCCTTTGACTGAAAGCATCAAAATATTTGAATAGCATGAGAGCTGTAGTGATGTCTATAGTGTTACCATATTCTTGCAGTAGTGGATAAGAAGTTAGAGCAGACAACTTGGGATCACTTTTGTCTACAGTCTTTGTTACTTTTAATTATATCCGTTTTTTCACTGCTTCCGACGCATCTTGGTTTTGTTCCACATCAAACACTAATTGGATTTAATTAACTTCATGATACCAGTGTATACCAAATTACTGAAAGATTTTCAGGTTTATCAGCCTTGACTTATTAACGGATCATGATGAGGCTGACTCTTCACTCTCTTAAAGGTTGTATCTTTCAATTTAGAAGTGCAGCCAAAACCAAGCAGGGACTTGAAAGTGTTGATACAGATCATTTTATGAAGACTTGTACGGACTGTGTAGAGTATCACAAGGAGGGACTGAACAATAGCACAGATGACAGTTAATTCCTAACCCAGTTCCAGTTGGATGTGCCCATGATAGACACCAAGCTAATTATTTGTCCCCATCTGTTGCGCAGCAGGGCTAGTCCTCCTGCAACGTGGTTGTTGTCTTCTTCAAAGTTTTATTACATTGGTAAGCTGATACATAAATTTGTATTTGTCATTTTCTGTCACAATTTTCCATAGTGTAGATGTAAGATGTTCTTCTGGCCCTCACTTGTGTCTCTGTTTACTTTGGGACTTGTTTTGTTTACTCACACGTATGTAATCCACAGGAAGTACCCCCATCTTCATAAGTTTACCCTTACTTTTCCTGAACTTATTGAAATCTGAAGGTCTGATACATCCATTTTCTTGCTTTGAGGTTAGTAACATACGGACTCTTCAGGGCAGCTCATGCTATTGAGCAAGACCATTTATCCATGCATGGGCTACTAAACTGAATTCAAGTGTCTGACTTTCTTAAGAATACTTGTCAGGAAATTATCCAACCACCAGTTCTGCCAAAGCAGAAGATCAATTGGTGCTGGCAATTTTAGGAATATCTGGTTACAAAGTCCCCCTGACATCACTTTCTGGCAAGATGTGTTTTTTGGCTGACACCTGAGATATGTACTCACATTCAGGTGAACAGGCTGTTGTTGCTTGGGTCTAACAAAACTTGTATGTTGCCAATATGGTCATGTGACTTAATGCATTAATGCCACCAGCTGATTATTTTGGCTGAGAAAGAAGCAGTTTTGTGCTGTGAATTTTCCTCTACTGCCATCACCATCAAACCAGTGAAAATACTTCCGCCAGCACAGTAACATCTTACTTCAAGCAGTCCTTAGATAAGCACGGCTCTCTGTAGCTGAAGGAATTGCAAGTTTTCCCCCATCCAATGATGGTCACCTTGCAGATGATGGAACAACCAGCCTGTGACACACCACCAGGCTGGTACCTTTGTTTTTGACAATCACAATAGTACATGGCATTGTCAATGATGGCTAGTACTTGGCTTGAAAGAGCAATCTGGTTGTGATGTATAGTCCAACTCATCCAGTCAACACTGCTATACAGCCACAGGTAGAGACGCACATACTGGTGGCAACGGGAGGGACATTTGAGGAGTACCTACTGTGTTTCATTAATGCGTTTGATGGTAGAGGCTGCTCTGTATGTTAATTTTCCAAACACTCCCCGTTATATAGCAGAGATGGTTGCCAGCTGCTGCAGTTGGAACAGATACACAACAGACACAGATGTTCTGTGTGCATTTACCACATTAAAATCTGTATCAAAGTTCTGGAAGCTGTCTCTGATTTTGGAAAGCATTAACACTAGTGTTACTTTTCAGGAGCACAGCACTGCAAAAGACCTTGTCAACCACAGCTTTTTTTAAGTGTTTTTTAGTTTAGAAGGCAATGTTATTAAGACTTACCTTAGACTGCCACTTGCAAGACATACTAAATTTGCTTTACAACACTACTGTTATTCTTATACAGGTATCAAACCTACGAGCTGTGAGGAACACACTGGTACCCTTTGCATCTGATGATTCATACTTTACAATGCTGAATTGACACAGAATCCCTCTCTGCACAGGACTATTTTCACCTCCCTAATGCAGCCACAGCTAAGAGACACAACCCAGAGCAAGGGACATGGGGATACTGGATGAAGCCTGCATGATCAGAAGTCCAAAATTGTTCTTTCCTAGATAGTATCTGAGTTGCAGAATCCTCAACTAGTTTTTGCCCACACTAACTCTGCACGTGCAATGCAGGATTTGAACCTCTGCCTGTTTCTTCTTAGGCTTTTCTCTGTTGGATGCTCCTTCTTTTACTCCACTGTCTTCACTCCAGCCTTACTAGACTGCATATGTATGCTCACAATTGTGCCACCACTGTGGATCATTCTCACTTTGAATTATTTATAAATACCACTACTCTCTAGCATGGATACGTGCTGCTATATTTCTCTTCCTGATACTGAAGATGTCCACTGTGTCACAGAAATTTGCAAAGCTTCAAAATATGCTTGGCAAGTGATGTTCAAAAAATCAGTTCTCTTACTAGACTAGCATCCATTAACAAAGCTTCGTTAATATCATGAAATATTTTGTGTGTAACACAACTATTTTTAGTCTAACTTTGATTTCTGGTTTCTGTGAGGTATCACTGGGTGAGAAGCCAGATGAAAGAAAACAAGCAGTAAGAGTTGCTACCCCAAGCCCCCGCCCTGCACTGAACCATTTCTCCCTTATTTTGTGCCTCATAAACCAAGGAAACTAGAAAATGTTACTTATACACCTACTTTGTATTCGGGGGGTATCCTTGCTCCAAATCCAAAGGCTGGGAACATTTTGTCACTGGAAAAGAATAAAAAAAATAAAGAGGAGTTCCCACAGAGAAATGCATTTTGTTAGAATAGACATTTATTCCGTAAGCATTCATTAAAACTGCAAAGCAGCACAACAGCCCAGAAATAACTTTTAGGTCAAGAGTGTTGCATGGCTAGGTATTGGATTAGAGAAGGAGGGGTGTGTGCTGACCAGACTGGGGAGTGATAAGGGAGATTTTTCAGGTGAACCTAGTTTTTTTGGGAAGGTAAAATCATTTGGAGAACACCAAGGTATCAAGATATCTTGCACTTCTCCCACAAATGCAATTACAGTTATTACTCACTCTTTTGCACTACTTAGCTGCAGCATGAGGGTGAGTTGTCTTAACAGCCTGTAACAACATTTTTGTCATATAAATACAGATGTGCTCCCCCAGCTCAGAAAATAGGTGTAGTGAAGAGATGACTCTATAATTCAAAGTGTTTACAAATTTAGGTTCTTACAGTTGTCCGGGTGCAAAAGAGACTTCCTAAAATATTCAAGAGGGCCAATTTCACATCTGCAAGCTTGCAGGTTCTGTAAAACTTTCCACCTGCATCTTTAGTAGTTCCACTAAAACACGAGATCATTTTAATTAGGCATAGGTTGACTGATAACCTAGCAAATGCTGTGGCATGGTCAGTTTGCTTTCACTTTAGTAAGGTTGTTCTACCTCAGATCTGTAGAGACAAAAAAATCCTGATTCAGAGGGCCTGGAAACTTCAAGGCTGTTAATACCCTTTCAGAAATGCAATAATGTCTCACACAGCCCACGTGCTGTCAAGCTGCCTCTTCCCAGATGGCAAAGTGGAAAACAACAAGCTGTAAGGAATGTCTCGTCCCTGAGTCAGCAAAGCACTTGATCACACACTTGAGGTTAACAATTCACCCAAACATATGCTTAACTCTGAACACATGCTGAAGCCCCACTGAAGTCACTGAACTGTACTCCAGTGCTCTGATGAATCAAACCCCTCATAGGTTTGCCACATTCCATTTACAGGTTTTCAGGGCCCTTGGAAAAGTTGAGTTCTTACTACCATTATTGGCACTTTCAGAGATTCCCAAGAGGGGCCAACAACTTCAATTTTCTTTGTGTAGTTCAAGACATTGCCACTCCAAGTATCAAGTGAATAATTTGCTTCCCAGACATACTCAAGAAAGACAATAGCGCCCATTAAAGCGGCTGGGCTATTAAGTCTTGCACAGGCTGTGAAAGGCACCGTGGTATTTCTGATACAAGCTAAAGAAAAATGGAAGGGTTTACAAGAAAGCAGAAAGAAGTCCCTCCTGAATTTAGAGTTGCCACCATGAGACAGAACTATTCAACAGCTCATTGGGAAACTGTGATAATCGTCATCTGATGGCTTAGCTCTCACAACTGTTGTTCGGCTACGAAATGTAGTTGCTGCATAAATCTTGGGAGCACAGTTCTGTGTACCATATGTTACACCGTGTGACAATAGATCTTGGAAAGGAAGACTAACATCATTTGCATGGTAATGAAACATTTTTTCCAAAAGATATCAGAAACGAAGTAGCTGCTGACATTTGATGCTAACCACCTGCTGATAGCCTTCTCTTTGATTAAACACTCCTGGAAGCGGGGAAGCCCTTATAAATAGATGCAGAGAATTCAGGCGCACACTTAGAGAGCAAGAAATAAGAAGCTATTAGAAAATAATCTGAGGGAAGAAAAAAATCTTGTTTTACATCAATGATTAAGCATGGTTGGATAAGAAAATTAAACCCTGTGGAGCTGCAAGTTAATTGATTTTGGGCAACAGCAAACAAAGAATATAAAAGAATTTTACTTAGGTAGAACATAAGTGTCTAAGTTCAATAAAGCAATCAAAAATATCTGATGTTGGCAGCAATTACCCAACCTGGGAGACACTTAAACCCATACAGTGCCTGCATTTGTCCTGCAATGTTTCTCAAGTGTAAACAAGTGTAGGCACTCTTGTATCTGCAGCTCCATCTTCTGCTCTGAAGCAATTCAGAGACAGCACTAAGCGATACCTCGAGCAGCCTGGAGTCCCTTTCTGGTGGCAAGACTCTCACATTCCCAGTCGCAGAGTGGCACAGCCTCCGATGTTATTCTGCACTCAGAATACCTTACCACCACAGTCAGGACACCTGCCTTTATGTCTGAATGTCCTTTTTGAGCAAGTGCTAGTTACTGCTATCATTGCCTAGCAAAAGAGTAAAGCTTGATCATGTACGCCCTCAAGATGGGATCTTGCACGAACACTGGAGAGGAGGGGTCTACTCATGTGCTTAATACTTTCTCTTGCCTCACTCAGAATAGCTCCACACTCTCCTTAGGAAGCTCCTAATTTTCCAGAATTTAGGTACGTAGCTCTGGTTTCTGATTCAAGCTGCTGGGACCAAGGAATTAACTTTCATGTGCTCCCGGAGCTTGATCTTTAAGGTAAGAAGGGAACCTTTTTATTATCACTCATGACATCCCTTGCATAAAAAAGATAATCATGTTATTCCTTGACCACACCACAAAATTTGTGGCTGACAGCTTTCAACATAGAATAAAATTTTAATACAAGCAATACTTTTCTTCCTACCACACCAAACAAGCTGATTAGCTAATAGAAAGGTCTTTCTCTTTAGTAAGTATGCAGTTTAACGGCTTAGTGATATTTTACATAGTAACCCTCTCTAGTTTTCACATACACCCCTCACTTTGTCATATGAGAAGAAACCCAGCAGCTGAGCCCGCTGCCCTCATTCTGCTTATCCTGCACTACTGAGACACAGCAGGGAAAAAGTGACCCAGAAGGGCAGCCAAGGATTCTCTCTTCCAGGACAAACCCTTATGGTATAGAGGTGTAACAGAGCTGCTCTACCAGACCCAGGGCTATGATGGCAGCTTGCAGCAGAAAGCAGAGCAGCTTCTCAGCTTCTGGAAGTTATGTCAAGGGTTACGCCATCCAGGGACTGAAACTACAGTCAGAAAATTAAAAGAAGGTTTTCTTCTGCCTCAAGGGTGAATTGCATGCATCACAGACTCCAGCCCTGTTTCCTAACCTGGCATTTCAGTAGGAAAGGGACCTGCTCTAATGACTTTTCTCCCTTTGTAATTTAAACTCACTCAAAAGAAGAAAAGTGAGACCGATTTTCTTTTCCTTTGTGTTGCTTGCTCAGGCATTTGAGCTTCATTTAGACCAGCAAATAGGCCTGGGACCCTGGCTGAAGCACTGGGATGTGACTGTAGCTGGTGGTCTGTGCGTACTCTCCCTGGCATAGGGCTGGCCCCTGCCAACCAGCAGCCCCCAGAGACTGCCCAGGGACAGTGCTGGGGACACCTGTGCTTGAGACTGCTCCCAAATTGCAGTTTGGGTATCACCACTTTGTGCTGGGAGAAAGAAAGCTGAGATACAAGGACATAGGCAGTGTCATGTCCTTGGCCTCGGGCCACATCAGGATCTTTGACTTGTTTTGTTTAAACCTAGCCAGAGAGTCCTTGGCACCGACAAGGAAAATGCCTGCACTCTCCTGCTGGAGACAGCAGGGACGGGAGAAACACTGAAGTGGAAAAACAAGCTGGTTCTATAAAACCTGACTTTTACAAAATCAAGTATGAAAAAGAGGATCATGGCTTGGTAGAATCTTTACAAAATTACTCTGGCACATCTACTACACATTATATATTATATTTTGGTTTACATAGGTTCCCTTGAAAATTAAAACTTGGCATAATTTTCAAAAAGCTGAAGTACTTGAAATCAAAAGATCAAAAAAGCAAAAGCATCAGACATTGACTTTTATACTTGGCTATACAAGGTCCACGCAAGCGTAGATGTACATGCTACTTCCAGTACTTTTTGCAGTCAAATAGGCACATATTACTGAAAGGTACCAAAGACTGAGCGGATCTAGGTTACACTGTGAAGGTAAAATCAGGGAGAGGGTTCAGGTTAAGTTAATATTGGTAAATGTAAATTAATACACACAGAAAGGAAGTGTCAGGACTCTAGGATCGCAGTCTTCTAAACGGGAATACAACATAGAGAAAAGTCCCTCAGCTATAACATAACATACATCAGAAAATAAATTCTCAAAATAGCCCATATTATCCTTTTGGAACATTGTTCAGTTTTAGTCACCCATCCTTCAAGCTATCTAGTGGAAACAGAGGAAGTGCAATGACAAATCAATACGTTAATAGGGACAGAGAGGAGAGAGCTTTCAGCGAGCTGTACCGCACAGGCAGGAGAAGAGATGAATCGAGGAAATAGTAAGGTTTTGTAAATTAGTAAGTGATACAGATAATGATACCTTTTCCTGTTTCACTAGAAAGCCTAGTGTTACTGGAAGGTAAGAAAAACATTTAAAATAAAGATAAGGAGACAAAATAGAGAACATTTTAAAATCTCATCTCATTAACAACTAGTGCCCTCTGACATGTAGTATCATTGAAAACTTGAGTTCAGCTTTATTCTGAGAAGGATTTGCTATTCCTTGGAGGAGAACTCAGATAAAACTCTTCCACTGGGTGAAAATAATTACTCAGACATTAGAAAGTCTCTTGCAAATTTCTCTGAAGCTGCTGGCATAGACAATGCTGGAGGTAGAGCTAGATATTCACCAGAGTGGCAATATCTGTATTCAGAAAGGAAAACAAGAGCTGCTAGGAACTACGTTCTCTGAGAATTAGTTGCTTTTTAATATCTAAATTGGGAATCTAACTTTGTAATTGTATGGAGTAAATGCAGGGGGAAAAAAGGCCCAAGTCATTCTATATGCCATTTCTTCATTCAGAAAAATGAACTTCTAGCTAGGCATTTACACAGGTTGTTTGGGACCCATTTTAATGGTGCTCATAAAAGCCCTTTAGCATGTAGCTATAGATGTGCTTACCTGTAAGCTCCTGAAGTCAATGCAGCAATTTGTATGGATGCTACTGAACTGACCTTGGAGATCCACAGCATGAAAACCTGGTCACTTTATGCTGGAGCAACATAGTGCAGTGGTACTAATGACGCAGTGAATCGGGGCGGGGGGGGCAGGGGGGGGAAGAAACACTAATGACTCATTTTTGGTTTCAAATGACCAAGAATCTTAAATTTACAGCTCTTTGAAATTATTGCAAGGAATACACCTGACTAGAATCCCTGGATAATAAGCTGTCACTTGTAGTTTTGGTTTTGGGTCTGATCAGAATTACCAGGGAGTTATTTTTAAAGTACTATGCTGGACATAGCAAAATCAATTACCGTGCCTTTCATTTTCAATTCCAGTCTTAAAAGAATAAACCATTAATCTGCTCTACATACTTTTCTCATGATAAAATCAGATATTTTTCCTTTGTTAGAAGGAAGTTTTGAATTGCAAAAATAAAACAGAGTGTCTGTTACACATGTAATTGAAAAAAGCGTGAAGGGCGGGGGGGGAGAAGGGAAAGGGAGGGGGCAAAGGGAGAGGAAGAAGGAAAGGAGAGAGGGGAAAGAGGAAAGGAAAAGAAAAAGGAGAAAACAACAAATGCCACAAACAAAATAGAGTCATCTCAATTCTCAATTAAATTTGTAATCTTTCGTGTTCAGAGAGTGAACTGGAAGAATCTGCGCTGAATTAAGTGTTTCTTTTCCAAAGCATATGAATGAATCATGTTCCTGAGTGTATTATTTAGTACTTATCTGAGAAGGGCTTGATGCCAGTAAATTCTGAATCATAACAGCTTACAGGAATTAGCAGCAGTTCCAAAGAAAATACAGAAATCATTTGAAATATTTAAACATTTTCAGTTCCTGCTTTGCAAGCACAGCTAGGTAAATAAAGGACATGATCTGTATGATTGAAAAGGGCTAAATCAAACCATTTAAGTGGAAGGGACCAAAGCCCATCTACTTCACCCTTTGCAGTCTTTCACAACCCCCTGTGCTCCTCCAGGACGGGCCAGGCTGTGGTCCAGTTCTCAGCCTGCCCCAGCCAGAGTCAGAAAGACCACAAGAGTTCAGCATCAGTAGTGTTTTCTCCCCCTAATCTGTATTCTTCTCTGGGGGACCACATATTCACCGTGTGGTTGTGCCCGGTTCGATACAACCACATCTCTGGTTTTGGCCAGGTTAATGCGTGTTTAATCAAACCTGCACTGTACCTAACAAGGTTTGGCATCTAGTCCATAATGCACAGTGATTTTTAATGGAGCAGCAGGAATGAACTGATTATCATACATCTTGGTTACAAAAGAGAGCTGGGAGCATGCAAATCAATGGTAAATCACTGCAACAGCTACATTGCTTGGTCTGTCGCAGACAGAGATGCGACACAATCATGTGCAAAAACCTGACACTCAAATTCATTCGCTATCTTTAATTACAGCTCTTAGTCACCTGAGGGGAGCTGGAATCTGCTGAATACTGAGAAATAGATACTGTCATGTAATTGGGTTTCAAGAATACAAGGGAATGCCTGTCTCACCTGCAAGGGAAATAATTAATGAAGCAGGGGAATCCAAATTCCCCAAAGGTAACCACTGAAAAGCATCAATTCATGAAATAACTAACAAAGATGAATCCGGGTAGAATGGATTTAAACTTCCCCTTGTTAACATTAAAAGAATTGCAAAAGAAGTTCTGCAAGGTAAAATATCAAGTGAACTCAAAAATCCCTAGACTAGCAAAAGGTAAATACCCACAGAAAAAAAAAGGTATCAGAGCTTGGGGGAGGAGTAGGTTAAGCAAAATGAAATGGCAGCGAGATGTATCACTTGCTAGAAGGATAGCCTAATGAAATGGCATACTCAGGAAGGTGAGACAAAATGTCAAGCTTCCCTGCAAGATGACAAATAAATTGCAATGACCTGATTTATACCTACATGAATGACCCAATTCAGTAAAAGGTACCTTGAAAAGGAAATGGCACTTCATAACTGGGAATAAACTAGGGAAGGAGATGCTGCAAGAGGCTACAGTGAGCTATATTTAACTTCTTAAATCCAGGCAGTTTCCAGACAGTCCTATGTATTTTCAGGGGTTGCACATATGTCCCTGTACCTTCCAAAACCTGAACTCTATGGTGAATTGGCATACATGTGGGATCATATACGGAAAACTGTACCATCACTGAAAAGGTCATACTCACACAGACTGTAATCTCAGATGTTTAAAATTTGACATGACTTGAAGCCTGCAGGTAGCAGGCTGAATTTCATCATGTTATATGCAGATTGTGAAGAACCCCAAACTGAACAGTGGTGGGGCCCAGCCCTCTTGAAACACAAGCGAGGCTTTCAAGTTTTGGGGTGTACTGCACTAAGCAACCACAAGAACAAAAGCTTTGCTATGTATGCACATAATTTTGTCCTTTTTTCACAAATTACAGTGGAAAGGGTTGGTCAGACCTTCCTCTACAAGAATTTTCTGTCAGAAAATATCTATCTATAAGGGGTGTATTGGGAAGAGGGGAATACAGGACTGTGTTGGCAAATGTATGCAGGGAGGTGCTGGGAGAGGAATTTCTCATCAAATGCTCTAAGGATACAAATGAGCTTTCTAGGATGAGCAGGATAGAACTGTTATAGAGATTATATTGTGATTTAATGTGACCAAATGAGCTGTTGATGTAATTTTACCTAAATCAAAATGACATTAAGTCAAAATGAAAAACACTACCAAAACAAGTTAGAGCAAAATTGTAAATGAAACACACTGATGACTAAACATTCAGCTAGGCATCACTGAATATGCAGGAGGAAATGGGCTACTACCCTCTGTTCAGCTGCTGATTTGGAATCTCTGATCAAGGTTAATTTCACAATAATTTGGAGGGGATAGTAAGATAGTGGAACCTAATTCACAAGAATTGCCTAGCTTTAACTGAGAGAATTTGACCCACAAACATCCTGTTAAGGTCAACTCAGGCAAAATGTGTCCACTTTCGATAAAGGAGGAAAGTTGCACAAGAAGATTTAGAACATGGTGTTCATTTATGGACAGACAGATTTCCAAATGGGAATAATTTGCTTCTCAGCTATATGCTAATATAATGGAGTAGATGACTTGGATAGTTATATCCTTAACAATGGAAGGAGGAAATTCATGCTTCTGAAATTGTGGAAATGGTTGCATTCACTACAGATATACCGTATCAGTGTCAGATAGCATCAGTGAATGTGACTAATTGCTATCTCCTTTATTTATGCTTATTTATTTATTACTATTTATTTACACAGATGTCTAGCCTCCACAGCAGTAGGTGATACGCAATTTCAAATAAAGTTCATAGGTTTTATACTTCATGTCATTCTCTTCAGAAAGAGAATGGTACTCAATGGTACCAGTCTGTATAGTCCCAGAGAAATGTCATCTGCTGCACAGAACAAAGCTCTTCCTCAGAGATTTCAAGCTGAATTGAAAACCAGTAAAGACTGCATAGAAAAGCCCTGCAGAAGATGCAGATTTTGGTGTATCTACCAGCCGACAGAAAGCAGCAGAGGTCTATGAAAAGCTTGTGGAGGAAGCAGTTGTTTTGCTAAGAAACTTGGAATGGACTGCTCGTGACTGCTCTACTGACATAGGAACTGAGTTCCTGGAAAAAGAGGCAAGGTAAAGAGGACACAAAGATGTAAACCTGGTAAGGGAACAAGGTTTCCTTACAAGGTAAAGGAAAGGGCAGAGCTGTAACAATTGACAGTATTTGCCCAGATAAAGGGCCTACAGATATATAATTATATATACGCACACATATACATGTATGTGTGTACGTACATGTGCGAAAGAAACTGTTATAAAGTCACCTTCCCAACACACTTGCTGTACTAAACTAATTCTCCTGTACTGATTCTTGGGACAAAAAGTGGTGATTGTAGAAACCCCTGTGTGGCAGCAGTCTGCAAATACATATTCTGCAAAGGCAAGATTAGGTAATTGTGCCAGTCTAGGTCCTCAACAGTTAAATCCAAGGATTTTCAATCCAGTTTGGTGATGAAAACTATTAGCAATTCCTTTTTCCCAGTGCAGTTCTAGTCCTGGGTTATCGAAACACTTCAGAACATGTTTACCCACACAAATTTTTCTGTACAGGTCACCGTTTTTCTGTTTTTCCTCTGTTGTATGTCTATGCAAATTTGGTCCTATTAGAGCAAAAAATAAAAAGATTCATGTCTCTTCCCCAATGGTTTTTAAACTTGTTTAGATATGCAAATCAGTTTTTTTGCTTAACAGCCTCTAGAAAGGTTGTTTCTGTAATTAAAGTGATAAAGAGAGATGCTTAATAATTAAGCTTATTTTTATTTATTGATTTGCATGGGTAGATTAAATTTTAACATCTATAGCTGTACATAGGGATTTCATGAAACATTTAATGTCAAATATAGTGCCCATTATTCTAGGCATCATTCTTTCACCCCAGTTTTAATGAACTACTATTATACTACTATCTCAACCAAAGAAAGTTATTGCTTTTCTCCTTGTGTCTGGCAAAATTACCTCAGGTATTTAGCTCAGATCCCTCTAGCCACAGTAATTCTCTGAGTCTTCATCCACAAACCCAGACAGCCTCAGGATGAATGACCCGTTAAGTAATTCCTGGGGATGATGCTCCATTTCACAAAGCAGATTGCAAGGTGTAAACTCTGGGATCTCTTTTCCACTTAAAGCCTCAATCCAAACCACATCATTTAAGTACCTACTGATCTTTGTATTTGGGACCAATCACACTGATTTCTATATCACTTTCGTAACATGTACTGCATTATACATACCTGTCCTCTTTCTCCTCCCTACCCGCCCTCTGCTGGTTCTGGGACACAGACCTTCCATCTGACTTAGTTTGACTGTTCTTAATTTTTTTCCTTCCTTAGATCTACACTGAAAAGGATGTGCTGGACTGGGAACCTTGGTCTTTTTATTTTCTCCTTTCATTTTTTCCCTTCTTAATTCTCAAGTGCACTTTATTGCATAATGGTTTCCAATCAGAGTTAACACACACTAAAATGCTGAAGAAGAAATCATAAAGAGGACTTTTTGCATCTAGTCAGCTACTGCTGCAATTCACTGATTGCAGAAGCTAATGTTGAAATTCTGACTTCGGAACTTTCTTACCTTTTGTGTAATGTAGCCCAGTTTTTAAATTTTCACTCAAGTATTTTACAGAGTTCTACACATAAATAATTTCTGGACCTTGCAGGAATAACGTACTCTTTGCTCATTAGTGGCTTTGGGGAGATTGCTAGACAAGAGTGTTTTACACAAGCAGGTTATTTGTTAACATATGATCTCAGTGTGAATGTCAGTTTTAAGGAGCCACTTGAGTATTTAAAGTTAAGGAAGCTATTTACCTAAATGAAAAAAGACATTACTTCAGAAAACAGATACAATTTATCTTCTATGTGTTTCAAGGACTCTTGGAAATAAAAAAAAACAACAAACTGCAGTATCTTTATGAGTGAATAAACAGAGATAGAGATTTAAAATAATTAGGAACTAATTTTTGAAATATATTTTGAATACAAATAAAAGGAAGAGCAATTTTATGACATCATTGTACAAAACTATGTGGTGAAACACATGGAATCATGAGTTGAGTGCCTAGATCAGAACCGGGATGGCCCATCAAGAATGGGAAGTTCCACAAATATCCAATGCAACAAATGCTTAAAATATTAAACAAAATACATCCACTCTTTGTCTTTTTCAAGGTATGAGTATTGATTTGACTACACAAAAGCTGATTCTCACGCATATTTGTGAGCCCTTTTAATTAATCCAGTGAAAAACTCTGAATGTATGCAAAAATATAAAACTATGTGTAAAAATTAATCATAAAGACCATCTAGGTATATGGGAGGCACTGAACATACGGATGTGGGGCGAACAATTAACAATAAAGTTCAAGCTCAGTAAAACTCATAACTCCATTCTAGTGTCATCTATATTTTGCATAATACTTCAGTGTTTTGCTTGAGTCAGACTAAATTCGATGGGATTAGATAATAAGCTTCAGTGTCCTGCTGAATCAGAACAGAGGTCTTAATGCAAAGATAAATATTTAATGTAATATAATGAGATTCTTAATAAGAAAAGAAAGGAAACCTACTAACTGCAGGAATCGGATTTCAAACTGAGGAGCATATTTGAAAGTCCTGCCATATCATCATCAAAACCTGTAATAACTTAAGATCATTTAGGAATTATTTAAGCCTTTAGCACTGTGTGCATGTAACAGCATTTATCCTTACAAACAAGCCATTTACAGTCCCATTCCAGCCCTTTTTCCTTTGCTATAGACAACAACCACTGCAGAATCATAGAATCATCTAGGTTGGAAGAGACCCTTGGGATCATCGAGTCCAACCATCTACCCTACTTTACAAAGTTCTCCCCTACACCATATCCCCCAACACCACATCTAAACCGCTCTAAACGGAGAATGAAAGATGAGCTACACTCATGGCTAGTTGGTTGTGTTCCAGCACTGGTAAAACAAATCATCAAGATCAAAGGACCAGCCATTTCAACAAACAGTGTGAACTGTTGTTATTTTGACTTATGGCTTTTCTCTGCAAAGACAGAAGCTATAAACCAGCATAAAAGAACAATCAGTTTTTGTACTGTGTGGACAAGTATTAACCATACAGACACTTGCCATCTATGCTTCAAAAATAGCATTCTCTTGGAGGGGTCTCCACCAGGGTCCAAAACAAAAGGGTGGCCAAAACTACTGTTTCGAGTTGGTGAAGGTTAGAAGTCCTAAGCCAGCTTTAGTGCATAAACAGCTACGTATATTTTGCTAACTCATAGTTCAAAAAACCTAGAGGGAATATATGCACATTTGGTAGTCATCAACTGATTTTTCAGTTGCAATAGGCTGCTATTGCTGGTTGTCAGAAACCGCTTAATTTGATTTCTGATCCAGAGAACTCAATTCTGAAATTACTGAGGTAAAGAATAAATATGGAATGATACAGAAGCAGGTCCTTTTAATAATAAACACTTCAGTGCTCAATGATTTTTCACCATTTTCATCTGTTTCTCTATGCTACAAAAAGGTGGAATAGACTTGCAAAATTTCAAGGTAAAATTAGAACAGTGATATAATTCTTAATATGAAAGAAAGCTTATGAAAACGTTTGGATGGAAATACATATTTCTCACTTATTGTTTCATGATATCATCTTTAAACAATCATGAGTCGTTTATATTCTTTGTCATCTATCTAAATTCTTCTCCATGAAACTATCTGCTTATTTTCCAAATTTTTTCAACAATAAGTTCTTAATGTGTTTTCCCCTTTCCAGTATATCTAACTACATTTTAAAACCCAATTCCTTAAAACTAATGAATGTTTCTCCTTCCTTTATGATCCATTGCTGCTGTTGCTTACCCACTGATTATATCACATACAAACTTTATCTTCTCTCTTATGACAAATGTTGTTATAGCCTGAAACAATTCCACCATATAGATAAAGTATTAAGTCTTTTGTGCAGGTGAACAGCTCTTCCATTTCCTTTACCATTATCAGATTGGCCTATTCCTACAGGACTGCAGCATTTCTACAATCAGGATAATAACTAAAGTCTATTTCTCATTCTCTGAATATTGCTGATGAAAGAATGAATCTTATTCTTTCACGCTTCACTACGCAGAACGGTGCT
Source organism: Tringa tobata (assembly GCA_033628505.1). Classification (NCBI taxonomy): domain Eukaryota; kingdom Metazoa; phylum Chordata; class Aves; order Charadriiformes; family Scolopacidae; genus Tringa; species Tringa tobata. The sequence goes on from JAHREE010000179.1 coordinate 885,565, forward strand.
ATTCATTTAACCGTTTCAGGAATCTCTGAACCATACAGATAAATGGGCTTTTGGATGAGCAGGGATTATTCCTGTGTATCAAGGGATGTGAGGCAGCACTTAATTTGGAGCATTAATTACTTAGGGATATATTATATTAGGCTGATATGTACAGAAAACTAAATTGAGAGAAGATTTGGCTTGATCAACAGAACTAACTAGAGTATACATAAGAAAATTCTGGATTTTGAGTGCAGTCTCTCTATATATTACTTGCCAATCCAATTCCTCTCAAATTACAAATCAATTTGAATGTTTCTAATTACAGAAGTATTTTAAGTAATAGCCATAGGCTTTTTTTTTTCAAATATAAAAAAGCAGTCTTTTGGTATATAGGTGTAGCAAAAGTACTTAACATTCAACAGCTGTGCTTCTGGAATGCAAAAAGCATTGCAAACAACACATTTCACTTTATTCCAACTATTCCTTCATTTGATGTAAATACATTAATCCTGAGACCCAAAGAAAATCACACCATTTTCCTTGGTTTGGACTGAAATTAGCCAGTTCTGCCTATTTGCAATAATTGACGGGTACAAACTATAAAACTTCAGGTAAAAGCACTGCCATCTTTGTGATGTCATATTTTAATCTTACTAAAAACATGTCCCTATACAAATTCTGACATTCTGGCTCTAAACAGCCCTTAAGTTCAGCAAGTCTCTCTCTTTTAACTTCTGGCTGATCTTAACCTGGTAACAAAAATCCTACTCCAGTATTTGAAGCACAACTGGGCTCACTGGAGCAGTTATGGATCAGTGACACATTTCAGGTTTCTACTGAATTTGAAACTCTTTTTCTTAAGTTGTATATACAGAAGATTTTTTTATAGGTCATATATACTCATGCATCTCAAGGCTGCAACTAAACACAAAAAAACCTTCTATATAGAACCTGTAGACTATTTTGTGTGAAGATTTGCTCCTCATAATTTCTTTTCTTCTTTAGAGAAATTATAAGTTTTCATTTCCAGTTTGCTGGATTAAAAAGGTGCAAGTATAAAGAAAAGGTCCTCACTTGACATTTTGATGGGAAAGCACTGACCATGTTGAATCAAGTTGCCCGTGGGAAGGTATTTATAGTGTCACAACTTGGGAGCATGTATAGGTCAAACACATGCCAGAAAGGTGACATTTCCCTGGGAAAAGAAATTCTGGCTTTTGTTCAGCCGTAGTCCATAGCTCATACAACTTTAGTAGTGCTGATTAGCATCAATAGGCTTTTTGTGCAGCACAATAGAACTGAATGATGCTGATGATTTCATTTAAAATATGACTGGCCCTTAAATTTTTGTACTGATTGGAATATGCTATATTCAGAGAATAATCCTGATTTGGGATTAGTATCTCTGTACAGGAGACACTGTGCCACTTAACTATTTCATTTCCTTAAAAAATATACTTTAAGTGATAAAATCAAAAAGCTGCGTGCATAAACCAGCCCTTTTTATTCCTTTCCCTATTTTGAAGTATATTAATCCTCTGAATTATTGCTAGCAATTTTTAAATTACTGGATAATCACTGAGGAATTATCAACTCACTTACAATAAAATATTAATTTTCTCAGACTCATTGACTAAGTTTGACCATCAAATTCTTACAGAAATTGTATCAGTGCAGTATTTTCCTCACTCTTCTTTGTGAAGACATTTCATTACCATGCAAATGGAGGTGCCTCTGAGCAGGCTAATTGCTATATACGACATGTAACATGCAAACCACAGTATTAAATCACTCCACAATTTATATAGAAAGTATAATTCAAATTTGACTGGAAATACCATTGGTTTTTTGAGATCTGGTATTTACATATGGCAAAGAGGTGGGTGGATGTCTATTGCATGTGCAAAGATTAGAAAGAATAATCATCTAAGATGCTATGTCCCACCAACAAAGAAAGAACATTTAAAGGAAATGCACTCAGTAATTAGATTAATAATGGGCAATTAATTTGATAGAAGCCGGCAGCCTATTTGAAAGCAACAGAAGTACATAATGTAATCAAAGCATATTTGGCCCAATTACTTGCATTTTTTTATTTAACTGCATGTTGTGTGCACACATTATCACTATCTTTTAATATTTATTTTAGAAGAGATTGCAATATTCAACAGGCCATATTCAACACTGAAAGAGACCACACATTTACTTCTAAAAATAGACACAGCCACTAAGAAGTTTAGGCAACTAAAAACTCAATTTCCAACACATTTCACAAACATTTTTCTGTAGGATGGGACAGAACCAGACCCCCAAGCGTGTCAGAAAGGATGCTATTAGCATCTGCAAAACAGGCTTCAAGTTTAACACACATGAAAAATCCACTTAAACGTGATTTTGGCATGTGAATACAAACCGAAACTTAACACACATCAGCCAAACACCCATTACCATGAAGCTGATCTAAACCCACTATCACTCTCAAAAGTGTACTAAGGTAGACTAATCTTTCTGATGTGCAGTCATTTCTCTTAAGTGACTAAACACGGAGCTACTGCAGCCGGCAGCAGGCAGTCATTGATTTCACACTGTGAAAACACTTTCTAATGACAACTCTGCTATCAAATGTGGTTATTTACCTGTCATAGTCTTGGCAAATCTCCCCAACAGCTACCAATGCTTTCAAGTACTCGTTGGGTTGATAGGGGTGGATGTAGTGCAGTGAGCAGCTGTTCCGAGGGTCACCATTTGACGCAGTAAAATCTATAGCTACCTGGAAAAGAAGAAAAGTCAATATGTTGCGGAGCAATTCTGGGCATAAGTATACCCACACCAACCATGTATCTTTACCAGAAAGGAGTTGTCTGCAGAGATTGCAGCAAAGGTCATTTTACAGCACACTTCAACAAATTTGAATTAGGATAGTATTGATAAATATGTCTAAAAAGAAATGACAGCTTTAAAAATAAGAGATAATAAAACTAAAATGGCGCAACTGGGAAAAAAATGAACTGCATTATTATTCTATGTGGAAAATTATGTTCTAATACAGATGAATCAAATTAACTATCTCTAGGTTCTCATACTTAATTAAATTATTCCAGCTCAGGTGATGTTCAGGACATAAAAGCTGTACAGCTCAAATGTCCCAAGAGACTTAAAAGTCCTACTAAAACTATAAATTAAAACTCCAGTTACGGACATTTCTTAACTATTTGAAAACTTACTGTGGCTGTAGTAATAATAGTAGACACTGCCTGACTGGTATTATTTACTTTCAAAACATCTAAACATTAAATAATTAACCCTCCAAATTTCACAGATGATAGCAAGCTTAAGCGTGAGCTGCAGGGTAAAAATCCTGCACAGATTTTTGTGTTGAAAATCCTTAAGAGAAGATTATGGGAAACGTTCAACGCAAAAGCAAATATTGATCAATTCCCTTAAAATTCCTTTTCCCCTTTTGAAATGTTTTTTATATTTCTCACTGAAGATATATTCTGGCATGCATCTTCCTGTGATACAACTGTCATGGACCAGAAAGCCCTCTTCTAAATTTGTGATGCTGCTTTCTAGGAATTCCTAGAAGGAGCACCAAGAAACCCAAAGGTTGTCATAGAGGGAACAAAGCCATTTACAAACTTCCTTACGATTTTGTCCAATGATCTCTTCCTCCAAAAACCCGTTATACCTGGGTACTCAATAGAAAACTACACAGAGTTTATTTCTCAGTTTTACAGTGCAGTTGACAGGTAAGGGCCTTCCTGAGAGCTGCAAAAGGAGCTTTGAAGTCCCAGCTTGCCTCTGTGTATATGTGCAGCTTCCCCAGCTGGAGCCTCTGCGTGGCACAGGAAAGACTATTTTATACAGCTATAAAATTAAAATGAAACATAATATTTTCATTCTCTCTTTAAAAATAAAAGACACAGTCCTCCTGAACCTTCTTTTTTGTAGCTAAAAACTTAAAGAGAAAATTCATTTTGGGTCAACCCTACCTGGCTTTCCCCCACCATTTCTGATTTTCCACCTCTAACTCTTGGCTGAAGAAAAATATTTTTCACTGGTCTCTAAGTTGCTTGGAAATGCCTTTATCAGCTTGATCAACTGTGACCCCCCCAGCCCTCACCATGTGCCAGTCAGGAGAAATGAGCTTGATTTGGCTTGCAAAGAAATTGATCTTTCACCTCTGCTTCCCTACTCACTGTTCATGCAGTGAAGCAGTGAGCCTGTTTTCCACATAGGTCTTTTTCTGAAAATGATAGCTTGATTTAACTTCAATACATCAGTGGAATAATTGTCATGTTCTCACTTGCATGCATGTATATAACTAAGGAAGAAAGAAACAGCAGTGGTTTCTGCCACTTAAGGTAAATTCATAGACACGTGTATGGACTAGCTTAGTTTTGGGATGCTTATTTACAAAGAAAATCTTAGCCAAGGTGTGCATATTTTCTTAAAATTATGTGTATTTTCTTTGATAACCTTTATTTTTTGTTCTGATCATAGAAAGCGCAAAAATGTCACTGTACGATAAACAAAGGGCATTCCTGTAAAATTTTTAAAAGTAGGCATTTTTACTGATAACCTCAAAGCAGACATTAACAAGACTCAAGTGACACACCAGATAGAACGGGAAAAATCTTCTTTCATGGCTGTTAGCCACAGCTAAATGCTTTTTAACTGAAAACAACAGAACAGTGTAGGAATAAACAGTGGGTTTCATGAGCTTGGAAAAAAGTCTGTGGCTACTGTTTGGGAAAGAAAAAACCCTCCCCAAAATGAGCCTCCTTTTTGGAAAAGGTTCTTGTAGTAGAGATCTGCTGATAAGCAAAAATAAATCCTAATTTCCTATGAGGAAGCCTTTATGAATATTCATACTTGGATGCAGTGTGCTTGACTTTGATACAAATCTCTGTTTGACTCCCAAGGGGAGGACTTTTAAGAAAGATGACCACTGTTACTTGCCACAATTCCAAAATAACAACGCAGAGCTCTGCTCTTTTAGCATTACCCAGCAGCACCAAGGTTTTGTGCAAATAAGGATATGGATTTCTAAAACTAAGCTAACATATCACAGAAGTTTGGCTAATATCACAACTAAGCTAATCTTGTGGGCAGCAAAGAAGGAATCTTTCCTACAGTGCGTACGTTTGATTTTTATCACTGTATCTTTAAATGTATCAGTTCCAATGTACCAGTCATCTTCCAACAGCTAAGTAAGAACATAACGTAGCAATAACTAAACTCTTAGTACTTTTTTTCCTCAGCCTTGTAAAAGGGTGATTTTCATCGCACTGAAGACATCCTACATAGCTTGGACCTCCTGCTAGATCTGTCACAAATGAATCCGCCTGCCCAATACCGTGACCTGCCAGAGAGAGAATCTGTCCAATATATCTTTCTATTACAGTTCCTTTTATGCATGTTACACATCCTTTCTGCTGCATTTCCTAAGCGATGAAAATGTTTTCTGGCTACGGACCCATTTGCACTGCCAACTTCTGAACATTTCTTCTGCAGCAGGGAACACTGTGTGATAAGAGATACAGCATTTTGCAATAAGCAGTGCATTAAAATAGCGGACTGGAATCAGAACTATTGATCTCTATAGATGAAAGCTTCTTAATAAATGGTTTTAAAATGAAGGAAAAGTTTACTTTCGTTTTTCAGAGACATTAACTACAAACTATGTTCTTACAATAGATGTACAAAGTATCCCAAGAACACACAGCATGATGTTACCAAAGCCTTCATTAGTGCTTTAAATTAGCAGATACACCATACTACAGCTTTTTGTTATCAAATGTATACTTAGCATCCCAGTTTCCCTCCCTCAGCAAGTGCTCTTTCAAATCACAGTGGTATCGTACTGCCTGTGAACAGCATGAACTCAACAGATATGTCATTAATATTAAGACAACAGCAATACATGTACTGGGAGAGTTTCAAACAATTCCAGATCCATTCCACTTCAAAGAAATAAAATTTGGGAAGGTGGAAGGAATAGGCCTCCTCTATTTCAGTTGTCTGAATTAAGCAGATTAAGTCTATGTGAAAAGGAGGTTATATGATGTGTGCAGAAAGCAAGGGAGCATTGCGTATCTCCCCTGTAGGCTGCACCCTTTTCCTTCAGCGCCCACTGAAGAATCTCTGATACGTTTCTGGAAACAGCAACACATCTCGCAACCAGTCTGTGCTATCAGGACTGGAGACTGATGCAACTGAGGCAGGAGGAACTAAGATATGCGGAGAGTCAGCTTGCGACGATCTTTAAGTAGAACCACTAGGTTATGCATGAACAGAGCTATATTTCACTGAATTTCACTGAATTTCACTGATTTTTAGAGTTGGAAGGGACCATAGAGATCATCTAGTCCAACTCTCCTGCCAAAGCAGGACCACCCAGAGCATGTCAGATCATGCTACTCAGGACGGCATCCAGGCGGGTCTTGAAAATCTCCAAAGAAGGGGACTCCACGACCTCCCTGGGCAGCCTGTTCCAGGGCTCTGTCACCCTCACTGTGAAAAAGTTCCTCCTCATATTCAAGTGGAACGTCTTATGTTCCAACTTGTGCCCATTACCCCTTGTCCTCTCACTGGCAACTACTGAAAAGAGTCTGGTTCCCTCCTCCTTCAGTCCGCCCTTGAGATACTTATAGGCATTAATAAGGTCTCCCCTCAGCCTTCTCTTCTCCAGACTAAAGAGTCCCAGCTCTCTCAGCCTCTCCTCATAAGGGAGATGCTCCAGTCCTCGAATCATCTTTGTGGCCCTACGCTGGACTCTTTCCAGTAGTCCCCTATCCCTCTTGATCCCTCTCTGTGCCTATAGGCACAGAAACATCCACAATGGCTTCCCCTCAGTCCACACAGGTTGAAAACTGATATTGATGAATTTACACAGTACTGTAGCTGGTGGATTTACCATTGAGGTCAGCAATAATTCAGGGATCTCTGTGGTTCAAAGTATAATGGATCTTTCATTTCCTCTGTGTCCTCACTGCCCATTCTTGCAGGCGAATTTACCTAAGTTTCCTATTAGCAATGGTTTTGTTTAATTTCAGCAAAATAAAATATTAAAATAATAAAATGGTATGTATTTTTGTATGTATGTATGTATTTTTTGTATGGTTTTCTTTTTTTTTTAATCAGCGTTAGGTTGATGGTTGGACTAGATGATCTTAAAGGTCCCTTCCATCCTAGACGATGCTATGATTCTAAAATATAGTAGAAGCAATACTACCCATTTGAACACAGTAGTTTTCAACTTGTGATTCACAGCCTTCTAACAGGAAATCCCCAACAAGTAAATAAAAGGCAAGCCAATTGCCATGACCCTTCAGTGCGCTGTGTAAGGACCGCTCTTCCAGTGGAAAACTTTAAGGAGGAATCAAAAAGAGTTTGCAAAGCACAGCTGTAACATAATAATATATATGTCCCTAGACACTTTCTAATGGTTACAGTGCTCCTGTGCTTGAGCTAAAGTTGTGGGAAATGCATATTAACCAGTCTTTGCATGTGCTTAAGCGCTTGGCCTGATTAGAAAAGGCTTTTAAATATTACTTAAAGACATTACTGTCTTTCTGCTAATGACCTTGAACACATTTGATAGTTGAGTTCTTCCAGCCATATTTTTAGGGAGGAAATGCCAGGAAAGATAAATTAAAGGGGTTTCCAGGGACTGACGAGTTTCAGATTTGGAGGACAAATGGACTTTGTAGGCATGTGGGGATAACAGAAGAAGAAGCTTGGTAAGACAGAGAGGTAATCACACAGGATGTTTTGTTTGAGAGAAAGCAGCTATAAAAATCTCTGTCCATTAAGGTATTTCCTTCAAAAACAGAAACAGGGTCCTCAGTTCTGGGTGTTATTCAATGACTTTGCAGGGTGTACTCGCAAAGCGCATGTTTTACACCTCAAAAAGCTGATTTGTACAGAAAAAGACAATCTATTACTAGCTATAGCTGCTGCTGTTGCTGGAATTTTTTGTTGGGATATAAAAAAAATCTTTTTTTGTTACATCATTTTGGAAAATGAAGGCTTGTGTGGTAAAAGTGAAATGGAACATTTCAGTAGCATCCAATGTCTGATACTTGACACCTGGGAACAGAAACAGGGCAGGGTGCTACAGGAAAAGAAAAGATCTCCAGCAGAAGAACACTACCTTGGAGCATTAGATTTTACCCTTGTAACTGGCATGAAATTAGAAGTCACATAAATGAGCCTAGAACTGAGCCACAATTTGTATTCCTATGCTATGGCAAATTTAATTTAATTTCACTTTATTTTATTTCCCAGATTAAAAAAAACCCCAAAAAATAAAAAAAGAAAAAGAAAAGATCAAAACCACCCAGCATGAAATGTTTCTAAAAATTGGAAATGCAAAATATTGTATTTCTCTTTATGGAGAGCTCTCCAAATAATTTTATCACCTGTTCCTTGAACTGGATAGCTTCTGAATTCTCTCTAAATTACAATCTTGTCCCACTGTAGTGCCATCTTACTATTGGCAGCTATGGCTGAGGTATGAAATGTCAGCATTTACCCTAGCATTTACCCCAGACTGAGAGAGAGAGGCTCCTGCCTGGACTATCTGTCTGCCTGTGACTTTCTGTATGGCAACATTAGAAGGGAAATAACTTGCTTTAATGGACGACTCAGTCTGGAAAGGAAGACTGGCCCATAGGATTGATGAACAGGACATCTAATATTTAAGAGGTAAAAGGCAAGTGAGATGAAATCCTCCCCTGTGACACAGTCCCAGCAACAGATTTTATTTAAAATTCTTGTGAACAAACTGCGGCTCAAAAGCCAAAGGCCAGTCAGCGCTGTCACAAGGGCTAATTCAGTTCTCCAGCTTTTGGGACCTGATGTAGCTCAGATGGAATTGGTGGGACAACACCAGCTTAGCTTCTCACCCCTGTATGAAGTTCTCTTTACTTTTTGCAACGTGATTGCCATTGCTGCAAAATATAAAAGTAAATCAGCATGTGCAAGATTTACCCAGGAATGGCATGTAAGAATCATTTCTCTGTGAAAGTAATGAATCAGTATCTAAGGGATTCCCTTTCATTAAAACAAGTTAGAGAAGTAAGACACTTACTGTAAACTGTATCTGGCAGCCTCCCATGATATAATCTAAGAAAGAATGCATCTTGTGGATCTGCAGACAAGAAAGCAAGACATTCAAATTAGCTGTATACTGCTAGAACATCAGAGAACTGCCTGAAAAAAGTAAATTGGAAGGAGGGAAGTACCACCTGAAATTAAGGTAAAGGAAGAATGTGTTAAATATAGTTTGAGATGGAAACAAAAATGCAAGCAGAGAAAATAACAAAATCCTAAAATTACAGAAAGGAAAATTCACATCAAAAGTAGAACCAAGCTCTTCTCCTTCTCAGTGGGAAGTCAGTGGAAATTTTGCTATTGGTTTAGGAGAAACAAGAGCAATTTTGTAGAAATGGTGTAAGGATTAGAAAAGAAACACACAAAAGGCCAACTGGCAAGCCTGTAGGTGTTAAGAGTTTAGTACTGCCCACTCCATTGCATAACAGCAGGGATAGGGCAAGAGAAATGAAAGAGGAGAGTTGGAGACAGTCAGCTTACTTTTGGGATTCAAGTCCTTGTTTTTAATTTTTGCACAGTGGATCAGTTTCCATTGCTATTCTACAGGCTCAGTACGGAAAGAGCCAAAAAGCAAAACACATATTTACCTTGCACTGGTTAAGTATGACGATGCCTGAGTTCTTGTAATTCTTCTTCTTTGCTTTGTACTTGGGGTTAATGCATTCCCATTGTACCTGTGAAAAATAGCAGTCACCACTTGAAGGAAAACTTATGTACAAATTGAATAATTAACAAAAATGGCACTGTCTGATTTCCACAGTTGACTAAATCCTATCAAATAATGGTGCACACAGAAGAAAACATGAAAACCATTAACTATGCAGAGAATGATCTTAATACAAAAAGGCCCAGGGCAAACAGCTGTCTTCAAACATATACGTGTGGACACAGCACTAAGAGAGCTATCTAGATACGTGTGTTGTTTTCCAGTCTTGTAGGTTCAGGTGTTAAAAAAGCAAGATTGAGGATCTTTGAAATTATTTAAGAGGAGAAAAAAAGAGGTAACTGAATACAAATTAAAATACTGAAGGGAACAACCTCATGCATTCTATTCACTACAAAACTGCCTACCCAGTAACACTGGTGTTTAATATAAAACTCACGATTGGAGAAATTCTGATCAGAGATCATCCCACTCTTTCTTGAAAAAAAGCAATAGTTTTTTCTTTACATCCAACAGTAAAATAAAAAGTTAAGAAAATCACTAAAAAGCACACAAAGATGCAGTTAGCTAATTACGACGTATTTGAAAATTATCCCTAAGAATCTATTAAAGTCCTTTTCTGAAAATGTTCTGACCAGTTTTATGTACAAATAGTCAATTTCACAGCAAAATAGCCCTACCTTGTTACTGAAATACATTGTCTTGCTCCTATCATAATGTGTCCCAGAATCTTACTGATTTCCCCTTCAAATGTTCTGCCCTCCTCGGGTTTCAGGCAGACTGATATGGCCAAGCTTTCAGACCCTGACCTCTAATGTCTGCAATATTGTTCATACATCTTACTGCAGGAGTAAAATGTACTCTTGTACATGAAAATATCTATTGGCATTTGTAAATCCAGATTTGATTCTGTAATGTGTTACTAAATAACGTTAAGAACATTACTATTTTCTTTCAGGGAGGTATTTTCAAGTGCTGGGAGAAACCATTTGATGTTGGGTAACATAAAGAATAGATCTCCAAAGGGAACCAGGATGACTTATTATCTAAAAATCCCTATTACGACATTTTGAAATGAAATATATCTGTCAAGTGTTACAATACTTTGTCTATAGTGAAGATGTTCACATAGGATATGTCTGAGCAAAGCGTTTGAGCACGTAAAACTTTTTTTACCTTATGAACAGCCCCAGCGATTTCATCAAGTTTCAAACCGCTGCCTAACAGCAATTATTTGGATGTCTGAAGTATTTAAAATGTTGAGCTTTTGTCAAATGTCAAAAAAAACGGAAGGTAAAACATATGGCTTTGGAGCAATATGAGACCTTTTCTGCACAGGGGAGGAGGAGTATTTTCATTACTGTGTTACTGGAGACAGGTGACAGAGTGAAGAAAGGGAAAAGACAAAAAAATGTTCCAACTGCAGGAAGCACATCTGCTTGCTCTCCCAGTTCGCCTACAGCTCAATTATTTGTCTTGTGAAATGAATTTTCCAACTGAGAAGACAGGCAGACACAGGCCCACATGTTCAGGGAAAACCCTCCATAAACACTTTTTTCTCTGCTCAAGAGAAGCAGTCAGGCTTAAGAAATAAAACCCCTTCTCTCCAAGTAAAGAGAGTGCTGTGTGACACGATGCCAGAGTGCAATAAGCTCGTATTTGGGAAAGCAAGGCAATAGCACTACCCACTTGCATCTTGATACATTGCTGTCTGGGAAAATGGTTTAGCATTCAGTTGTCTCCAAACTTATTGGAAGCATTCCTACAGAGAAATTGTGCTTCTGTATATTATAAAGAAACTGTAACGTATCAAATAGAGAGAAAAAATAGGTGTCAGGATTTGTGTTCCTCCCTTTGACACTGAACTACACTGGAGAGACCTCATTACTTTCCCCTGAACTTCCAAGGTGCACTTCCTTAATTTTATCGTCTTCCAACATGAACACTTTTCAATGTGCATGTTGAAACAAGGCCTGACCTGTATGAACCCTTACACTATGTACATAATTCCTCTCCTTGGGCAAATGATCATTTAAGCCTGATAAACATTATGTTCATGTAATTGGTTTCTGGAAGAAGTTTACACTATATAAATACCAAAGCAGCATAAAAGGCTACTTCAGGGGAGAAAAATCTGTGCCTCTGGCAAGCCTCAGCTTCTCTGTGCTAACTTTAAAATGCAACTAGGAATGTGCACCTACCTTTGCAATGCATTTTGAGATGTTCGGATAACAATTCTCAGCAACTATCTAAAGCTTATTAAAATATGCTATGTGCAAGTCAATAACATGTCATTGGCTAATGCGTATAATAAAGCAAAGGAAAGAACAGAGTAGCAAATTTGTAGAAAGTAGAAAACAGAAAGAAAGTACAATTTTGCACCTAGTAAATCTGTTGATGTGATAGTATAAAGAAGAGAGAGGAGAGGAGAGGAGAGGAGAGGAGAGGAGAGGAGTCCCTTCCTAATTCACAGGTAGGCTTAAAAAAAGGTAAGAAACTCTCAATTACATGAAACTCTCAATCTTCACTTATCCACCAAGACCCAGCTCTGACCTCGGTAATTCCCACACCTCGAGCTGAAGATGCGACAAGCATCATTTGACGGAAATTCTCTATACAGGCCTTGCTGTATATCTAGCTCTTCCAAAGGGAACACAGTTCAGAATACAGCTCTAAGCAGGTAAGCAATAACAAGGAAAAATTTTCAAATATTTTGCTTGTATTGTTAGGCCAAGCTCAATTTTCAGTCTGTTCCTACCTTCCCAGTATTGATTTGGAGTCTGACATTGTTTTTTATCGATTCATTTTTGTCTCTTAAATTAACTTTTCAGTTCAGAGGAAACAAATGCAAGAGTCCGCAATCCGACCCTAACGGTAAACACTGTGAAGTTTGGGCTCATCATTCTGAAAGTCACTTAGCTTTTCCTCCAAATTCCTGGCAGCTCTGGGCTACGCGAGCTCTTTCCCTGTCAAACACCACAGTGAATCTCAAACAGAAAGCAACGTGGTTTTATCTCTTATTAATTTGATGTAAGTACTGTTGCAAATGTTAGTAATGAACCCCCAGACTATACTGCTTTGGTGTTTCTGTCATATCCTGAAATTTGAAACACCATGTGGAGAATTTCTGAATGTAAACCAAACACCATCCAATTATTCTTCAATGAAAGTCAGCAAACTAATGCTGACATTTGTAAGGTCCTAATCCTCCCATCGCTGTAATGAGCTGATACAGATCCCTCAATAAGACATATTGCTCTCTAGAGTGAAGGATGCTGCCTTCCCAAACATTCCTAGCCCTTCTCTTACCAAACCTTCAGGGAAGAAGAGGAAACAGTGCAACCACCCATGCCACACACCAGCAAAGTCTAGTGGAGGTGACTGAATGCAGGCAACCATTGTAGAAACCAAATTTGCACAGTATGTGGCTACCAATAGTACAAGCTATTCAGAGGAAGAAATGACAGTGTCAGGAGAGCTTCATGTACCCTAAGGCAGAAGAAATCATGATATAGAGCAGTTGCTTTCTCTGGGACACTGTGCTTGCATGCATCAGGTAGTCTCATGAGGAAAGAGCTAGAGAGCTATGGCAAAACTTGGGTTTTCATAGCATGTTCTCTTGCCTCTCCTGCAATTCTTTTGTTTCTTTCTTGTTATTTCACGTACAGCTGCTGCAACAAATTGCACAGTTTGTAAATGACAAAGGAGGCATCATGATCTAATGGACAGGGTGAAAAAAGCCAATCGATAGCAGGTAGGATTATATCCTGTATTATTATTGATGTCAATAAACTCCTTGGTCCATTACCAAAGGCTTACAGGTCTCATCCAGGCTCAGGTATCTCAAGAGCAACCTGATGCAAAGGCCTTGAGTGAGGATCAGAGTCAGATACCTGGACAAATGGGGGAACTCAACTCAAATTATTTAAGCCTGATAAACATTATGTTCATGTAATTGCTTTCTGGAAGAAGTTTACACTATATAAGGGCCCCAGAAATCTTGTGCACCTCAGCAGCCTTCCCTGACCCCCTAATAACACCCAAAACTTGCAGGAATGTCAGTGGAGGTGGTAAGTGCAGCAAGCTTTTTTCCTCCTCTTCCCTTTTGTGTGTGTGTATACACACATGTCCATTTTTATGTAATACAAGAACAGATTTTTCCCTTACATAACTCCATGCTGCATTGGGATCCAGGTGGGTTATGTTTCTATGGTTCCCCCCCGCCCCCCCCAAATCCCTCTGGTTTTGTTGCCTCCATTTAAAAAAAATGTGACTTTTTTTCTCATTAGTAGAAGATTTCTCCTTTCAACTACAGAATGCTTTAATAGTCCTTAAATTTTTATCAAGCTTTTCCAATCTTCTTTTAAAATGTTTGGTAGATCAATATTAGAACAGCTTATAAAACTGCCACTATACACAAGTATTAAAAATATATATTATACATCTACTTGGAACAAAACCTAAGCATACAATAAACCAGTATTTACTGGTATTTCACTAAAAAATAACTCACAAATAGGGATGGACTTGTTCTTACTCTGTTGTCTTGTGACAAGATTATGGCAAAGGAATAAATGATGAATTTTGGAGTGGTGGAAAATGTTAAATAGAAGGTTTAGAAAAGCCTGCTTCAATGTGCATGTGAACAACAGGACGTCTCTGCCATTTTTTATTGGTGGTCAGTATGAAAATAGGTTAGGTGTTAGAATATAACAGTCTATGACAACTAGGTAGTTATGGAACAGAAACACACACCAAGCTATTATCCTGCTTCACTGAAAAGGTTGTTCATGATCAGGAAATCTTTTTAAACAACATGTATTAATTTCACCTATACCATCAGGTGAAAGACCAGCCAACTTTCCCAGAATTCAGTCTTTTCAGTCATTGAGAAGCAACTGTCACTCTGAAGGACTCATAATCCAAGACCCATGAATCTCACCCAGTACCTGCCACATACAGGAAAGAAATTCATAAAGCACTCATGCCACTCCTGATCAAAACAGGTGATTGATCATTCAGAGAAGGAATCTTCTCTCCTTCCTTCACACACTAGTCCTTCAACCCCTAGCAAGCTGCCAGTACTAGATTCACAACATTTATCTAAATGATGCCTGGTCTCACACAAATTCCCAAGAAATCTCATGGTGGAGGCAAGTCAACAAGCCAACTATAAGCTCACCTGATCAGAGGCTTACACTCAAAACGGGATAATCAATACCAAGCCCAGGGATGGAACTGAAACAGTCTTAGAAGCACCATCACCTCCTGTAAGTAGGTGACACATATCCATTCTGACCATCTCAAGTCGTTCTACAGCCATTGATAGACTGGCTGCAAGACACTTTTATTTTGCCCAAGGGGAAATTGAAGAGTGGATCAGAATACTCTCTGCTCTCTGGAGGAGGAACGATGTAAAAATAAAAGGCAACTTCAAGATCTTTGTCAACTACAGATGTGAGCTGAACTGATGAAATGGTGAGAAGTACTAGCAGTTCACAGATGACACACAGCTCTTTCTGCTCACCAGCACAAACTATGATGTTACTCCCATCTATATCACTTAATGCTTTTATGACAACTTGTGAAGCTGATGCCAACTAATACAGTTGTTGCTGACGGGCAGAAAGGGGGAGCCATGTCATTGGTGTAATCTCCTTTAACACCGTACAGATTTGCAGCTGCTACTGAAGGAAAGTTTCTAGATCCCCTGTCAATGATAAATCTTCCCTCCTATTCTCTCCAGTTGCCTTGGACAGTGAAAAACCCCAGTTGACAATCACTAAGATGTTTTGATTATCTTTTCACTATCTTTTGACATAACTAGAGCAATGTACTGTAGCTGGCCATAAAGGCACAAAAGAAAATATAATCACAATAAAAAGCAACTCAAACAGGGATGTCAGACCTGAGTTCTGCTCTTTACACTGGCTTCCACAGCATCTGAGATGAAATTCCAGTTTTTGGTCCTCATCACAACTCACTGTTGTGATGCCATGGGCTGGAGGATGTAGCTGGAAGTTTTATTCCTCTGTCTAAAATGAGTACTACACAGAAAACAGAATATTTTCTGGCTGGAGACTATGAAAAACTCTCTTCTAGGAAGGAAGGACTATGTATAATCTACTAATCTCCTCAACCACATATAATTATATTTCTTTGATGTGGTCTTCCTTATTAGAAATACCTAGCAACACATCCACTTGAAGGCAAACCACCTTCCTCCTCCTCTGTCATTCCCTCAAGGTTTACCAAACCATCTTTATTCAAAGTAAACACTCCATTGGACATGTTTTTTCTTCGGGTAGAATAAAACTAAAGAAAAAAATGACAAACGCAATCACATTACTTAATGTTGCACAAAGGAGGTTGAAATAAACTATGATGCATTTATGGGGTTGACAGCTAATGGCATATATTGCCTTTAGCAGCAATAGTTATTTTTGGAGAATAGAGAAAAAGGAGATAGGATGAAGGAGAAAGGGACAGAGAGAGAGAAAAAGAGAAAAATAAAGAAAAAGGGGAGAGGATGAGAAAGGGAGGGAGGGACAGAGGAGAGAGAAAGAGAGAAAGGGAAACTGCTCTCTGGCAGTGTCCCACACAAATGACCTCTCCTGTACAGCATTTGATCTGCTGCGATACTTCTTGCATAGTAACTATATCGTTTTCACCAGGATCCATCAAACTCCCTACTGCTTGTTCTTGCCTGTCATGATATTAGTACTGACTGAAGCCTGCTTTCATCAGGTGCAAGAGCCATCTAGCATGTGTGTGTATTTTTGGGGGGGAATATTTATTAGCCACTTCAATGACTATTACCCACTATTTTGTCCACTAATCTTGTTTTCCTCAAGACAGACTACAAAGCAAGGATTAGAAAAGAGGAGGAGGGAGAAGGATTGATTCTCACACTGGTAGCAATTGCATCCCATGAGAACAGGCTATAACAATAGCATCAGGTGTTGCAGGTGCAAGCCCACAGAATAACTGTACATTAACAACAGAATGAGAGCAACAAGGAAGAAATAACCCACAATGGCTCGGGCATGTGGAGGAGAAAAGCTGCACTTTTGCAATAAAATGCAGATTGCAATGTTACAGGTGAAAGGCAGCCTGTCCAATTGTAATTGGCAAGCCCTTAGCAAGACAAAGGTTCAGGCACTTAAAGCATTGTGCAACATTAAAACGTTCCTGTACAGCACTCTGATACTGCAGTGTCAATCTAGAATAAGAATTGACAATGGGCTATAGTAACTTGTTATGTCTCTGAAAGAGTAACCATCTTTTTGGCTAGCTGAGAATGAAAAGACCACACTGTTTCTCCATCAGAATAAAGACTATATAGTTTACCCTTCACAGACATTCCTGGTACTCCAGACTGCAAGTCTCTTGTCTTGGCCAACAAGCTGTTTGTTTGGGGAGGGCTATGATCCTATTTTGAAGACGTTTACTTTGGAAATGCACACTCTTTACCACTTTCACACAGTCTCTTTCCCAGCCACAGGTATTTGTATACAAAACTGGAGTGTTGTCACATCACTGGCCTTATTAATGTTATTCACTCTGGAATCTGTTTACCTCTTTAGAGGTAACCTCAAATTCAGTTTGGTTTAAGTTTTAGCAGGTATCAGTTCAGGTAAGTGCTGTAAAAGCTGCAAAAATTCAGCCCATTATAAGAAGGTCCTGATCCCGACTTAATTTGTCTTTAAGAGAACAAAACAGGGGTTTGTTTACACTCAGGTTTTGTTAGAAGTTATTTATAATGGGTTAATACACAACTGATATAAATCAACAGTATTTTACATATATCAGCAACATTTACTAAACTCTAGGTTGTTCTAAGAATGTCAACAGAAGATCTAGAAGAATCATAAAAACTTCTTGACTTATAGAATGCTTACTATTTATTGATATTAAACACCTTTTGACTCTGTAAGCTTTCTTTAACGCTTTATAAACAGAACCATAATGTAAAACCCAAATAAAGCTTATTAGGCATTTGTGTTTGGTTTTGAGATGATCACAAAGCAGTGAATAAAAATTATCAGCACATTAGAAAACCAACATTTTTAACTCCCCCATCAGAGAATTTATCAAAACTAACACCTTCAGGAGTAAGTAATAATAGGAAACGACAATTTCTGGAATTAGATATGCCAAATCATTTTTCATATTTAATAATTACCATCAACTTCAATTTTGAAAGATTAGGCTGCCATAAAGAAGTGAAAATATTAATAAGCTAACAATTTCATTTTACCATAGGACCATAATTCATGAGATATTTAGGAAACTGATCAGTTTCATTATGATGGATTTGAGTTAGATCTGGCAGCAATGAACACAGCACAAAGTACAGGTGAGGCTGCTTTTTGTGTTTTCAGACTATCGTGTCCAGATAACAGTAAAACCTACAGGAGAGATCAAGGCAGGAACGAAACTCTCAGGAGATGATGAGGCGATGTCACTTGATTTGTTACAGGATTGTCTGAGGAACACTGCTCTACAAAGCTTACATATGAGATTGTTTGAGTGGTTTCCACTTACCTGTCTTCCTTCCATAGCTCCCCGCATTTCCTTGAAAGTCGAACTAAATTCTCCAATGAAGTCATGCTTCCCGTTGGAATCCCAGTCCCAAACTATGCACTGGGGAGGTAAAGGGGAAAGAACAAAGGAGCAGATTTTATTTCAGATAGAAACCAGGTTTTATTGAAAAATACTGCAGAAGAAATTATGATGTACATTGGGTGGAGTGTTTTATCTATAAGGAAATCACAAGACATATTAAAAACTTAGTCGTGTCCAGATTAAAATGAAATGACAAGTGGAATTTCAACACAGCTTGCTGTTGGGTGATAAAAGCAAGTTCATGTATTTTATAAAGAAAGGATTCCTTAACTCCATCTTTTTGCTAGGTTTAAAAATACAGGATTATGTGTATTTGCTTGTTCATGGTCAAATAGTGTCCTAAAATAAGAGTCACTTATCTCATTGAAGGGCTTTACAAATATACATTAATATTCAAAACACTAGTTGCCACGGGCAAATGTTACCACTCTCAATTTTACAGTCAGTGAAGGTGAGACAATAGTTACAGAGATCATTTTCTGAAATGGCTTTGAATTTATACACATCAATGTTTGGTGCCCATATTTTGGCTGTTTTCCAGTGCTGCTCAACAGTGACTATTCAAACCAAACTCTGGTAGTCATTCCTAAATTCATGCATAAGCATGAATATCTCAATGAGTTTGAGCTGTGAGTATTTTATTTTACAGAAATTGCTAAATTAAACTCAGCTAGCCAAGATTGAGCACATAGCAATAACTACATGCTTTGCTAAATATCAATTTTAAAACTGGCCCAAAGACAACAAAAGGGCTCACAACTTTAAAAAGCAAAATTCCAAACTCACCCTCAAAGTATCCCTAGCTAAAGCTCACTTATTCGGCTCAAAGCCATCTGCACGGTCACATGAGGAGTGTGCTGACATCTGGCTACCGGATGGCTTGAGGGTAACTTTGACTCCCTCCCAGGCTCAGAATCTTCTTGGCCTGTGCATGGGTGTGGGGTGATGGACTGGGTCAGTAGCAGTAGTAGAGGAGCTCCCTCTTGAGAAAGGCAGGAATGACACATAACTGGGGACGGTAGGGCAGCAATAGTGGGATACCAGGCTTAACAGTTTATCAGGTCAGTTCATCTGAACTAGGCTGAATGCTTCTAACCCAGCACTAGTAGTCAGACAACACAAGAGGAAGAGCAAGGTTTGCTCCTCGCAGAGTCCTCAAGCCATTTAGATTTTGTTTGGTCCAAAGGGGCACTTTGAGCTCATCCAAAAGGGAGCTGAAATCACTGGATCTCGACTGCATCATGAGTGTTTCCAGAAAAATAGTTCTAAAAAAATATATTATTGAAGCTGACTTCCATGTCCACCGGCTACACTTTTTAACCAGCCTGAATAATTTAGTCAAAGTTGGTATGAGCGCATCATGGCCAATCCCTTTTCACTGGGCTACCAAACCAGTGGTTTGTAAATTCACTTTGAGGGTAGGGGGAAAGACTCTATAGAAAGCTTGATATATGGGCAAAATGATTGAATTCTTTGAGTGAGAGCAAAAGGACAAAAAAATCTTTCAAGAGAAAGACTAACAACAACTTAACTAACTACAAGCAGGGTCTCACAGAAAGTCTGCCACAACTGATGTTTATCATCTAACATCCTCCCACCACCATAAGGTAATAAATGGCCTCTTTCACATAAATGTTTGCCCATGTGAGTTGCATTAACTTGAAACATAGGAAGGAAGGTATTTGATCTGTATATCTAAGCCAGTTACCTGAATTTATTATGCTAGTAAGTACCCAGGCACCTTAATTGCCTTTGTAGAAGCAACACAGATGGTGATTTCACTGAATTCATACCCAGGACTCCTCCAGGCAGTATACCACCACCCACGCTATCATTTAGGTTCCCCTTTTTTTTTTTCCTATAATGACTCTAGCTTTCTTTTGAACTTCCAACACTTTCCACTTAGCCCCAGGAAGAGATTTGGTTCGATGTGAGAGGAATTTCTCTAATCCGTACAGAGGATATGCAGTAGAGCTATTAAGGACTTCCCAAAGGGAAAGAATACAAGCATATCTCTTATTGTTACAGACGTAATCAGTTAAAACAATTCACTCATCAGGCAAACACCTGATTCTTGAGTTCTCTGTTACTTTTCCATCCTATCACCTGGAATTTTGCTTATTTTTTTTTTTTAATGCAGGGATCCCAGACAAAAGGAAGATCTCCAGATCAAAACATGAAACGATTTTTCTCTAAGACTTAGATACTTCTTAGCAGCTTTGACACTGCGTAGCAGGAGTGTGGAGGGTAGAGGGAAAGGGGGGAAGAGTTCCTATGTGTGTTTGTTTATAGGCTAGATTTTATACAACAGTAATCAAATGAGAGTAGGTTTCTGGTTCTTATAGTGGTAATGTTGCCTGGAACAATACTAGACACAGTATTTTCATCACTAACAGCCCTGGTGAATTTTTTATGATGAAATCATCACTAATAATCACTCTATTTTATTACTAACTGCAATTTTTAGATGAGCTGGTAACACAAAAAATCCAAGAAAAGAAAAATTCACAAAAAAACCCTGAAACCAGTTTTGTTCCATACAGCTTGAACCATCTTCATTTTCTTTTTCTGTGAAATTTCCTGTTAATAGAAATTATTCAAATTTTATTGAAATTACTTTCTAAATATTTAATCAAAAAATGGTTTCACAGATGAAGCATGACATAAAAACATTTTTTCTCTGTAATTCTGTGAAAATTATTTAAGATCCTAAAAGTAACACTTAGTAAAAAGATGTGTCAAAATATCACAGCAAAATTGATATTAAATATGCAAAAGTATAGTTTTACTAATGCTGGCAACTTTTCAAAAAATGGCTATTTCACAATGAAAAAAACTCAACCCTTATTGTGAAATCTCCCAATCATATTTACTTGACAGGTTCTGTCTTTAAACTCTATTGAAGCAGAAATACAAGAAAAGACCCAAGGTTACCAGAGACCTCCAGGAAAAGGTCCTTTGAAAAATTTCTGTTAGGATGCTAGCTCCTATGAAGAAGGAAAAGCTTTGAGTGCTGATTTGTGGTTAGAATTTTAACTGGAGATGAGCAAAGTTAAATTACATTTAAGATGTCCACCCAACAGGGATCAAACTGCTTGTTTCTTTCAAGCTAGAGGTTTGCTAACTTTAGCTTTCAGAAAGCCAGATGGTACTTTAATCTTCATGTTGGCTTCACAGAAAAGACAAACAATTACAGTATTATCTCAGTGCCATTTGCACAATTAGAGCTAAGGGAGAAAGGGGGTTCCTGCAAGTACATCCATTATGACTTCTTTTTTTAGTCAGAGTTTCACATCTGGTCATAGAAATTAATTGTTACTCTCTGAAAAACATGTTGTACACAGTAATGATTCTGCATTTCAGCTGTATGTGTAAAGTATTTCTGAAACATACAAATACTGGGGTCTAGAAGTTTTTATAAAAACCCATTCAGACAGATAAAATAAGCAGGAAAGGAGCTTTGTAAATAATCCAGAATCAGGTAAAGACCAGATGTGATAATCAAAGGATTATTATACTTTAAAGTTTTGGGTTTTTTTTATAAGAAGGCCCTTTATTCTTATCAAATCAAGTCCTCCTCCATAAATCATCCTTTATCTTTAGGCAAATGTTAATGTATTCTTTGGGTCTGTACTCCTACAGGTTGCTTAAGCAGATGATTAACAGTATACCTACACTCTATTAAAAGTCTCATTAATGTAAGGAGGCTTTCCATATGCTTAATTTTAAACACTTGTAAATCAGTGTTCAGGTAACTGGTGAAAGCATTCAGTCTCCTACATATTGGTTACAAGCTCAGATGCAGGGAATAAAATATTCTGTCTAATACTGCATGGTGATGCAATAGTGATGACTGGAATGATGAACACCTTCCACCCCTGCATGGTCCTTCCTCCCTCCCCAGAATATCTGCTGACTGTGAGGAGAGGTAACACTGCTTCAGGCCCTCCCAAGGAAAGGTGCTATGCCTCATAAAGCTAACCAGAAGACTCAGTTAAGAGGACATCAGATGATCACTTCTGGGCACCCACATCTTCATCCCTTCAACTTTTCTTCTAAATGTAACAAAATGAAAGATTCCCTTTCAGGCTGAAATTGAGCTTTTCACCGGAAAAAAGAGGAAAAAAAGGTCATTTAAAAAAATCTCATGTGGATGCAGATGGTAACTTTCCCTGCTTTTATTTCAGTTCAGCTTTTTCACCAAGTGTAGATTTTGACAATACTCTCACTACAAAGGGAACTTCTGAGCAGCTTGCAAGAAACTGAGTTACAACAGCACAGGCTTCTTTGGCTGAGTTTCCTAATGCTTCCCAGAAGATGACAGCTAGATTAATCTCGCTACCCCTGTGTGAGCAAAAAACAGACATGAACAATTTCTGATTTTGATTATATTTCACAAAAATATAATCTGGACCATCCTCCAGCCCCAGGCAATACTGATGTTCTGTGATGTGATGATGCCTAGATAAGAAATAAACCAATTTCTCTATCCATTGTCTCCCATGGAGTGTGGCAGTTTTCCTGTTTGATAATTCAACACAAAAAATTAGTTTCAACCTCAGATCCAGACCATATGATCCAAACTCAAACATATATTTTTTTTAAAGTTTCATTTCTGTGATCCGACTTGAGACAAGAAAATGGTGTTCCAAGTCTCAATATGAGAGTCAGACTATGTTTTCACTGAGCAAAATTCTTGTGTAACTGTGATTAATTCTTCCCATCTCACCATCCTATCTAGCTTTAACCGCAAGGAGAACTAAGTAAGAGGAAAGACTGACTAAGTATGAGCAAGTGTGTGTCTGTAGGTACTGAGGTTATTTTCCCTATATACCTTCGGGGAAAAGCTTCAAGTGATTTGTCCCCATTAGTTTGACATGATGAGACAACTATTACATACAGCACCTTTGGGCAGGGGTAATGGAGAGACTTGTAACTTAACCTTGCAATTTATGAACCAGCCCAAAACATGCTCCAACAGTTAGTTTTTAAAAGACCGGCAGTGAGTCCCATGACAAAATCCTATCTGGACAGCTGACAGCCAGACCATGGAAATCTACTTCTTGAAAATAATCCATTTAAGTTTCCCTCAGCTGGCCAGACACTGCAGATTATAGCATGCACGAAGCCAGCAAAAACTAGAAAATTCTCTGTCTTACCAGCCTGAGTTTGTCCAGCTCTGCTTAAAGTCCAATTAATAAATGGTAGTATGTCTTGTGCTGGTACTACCTTGCCACCTAGCTGGAGAGGTGTTGGACAGCCCTCCTGACAACACAAGAGCTTACTTAACTTAAAACACTTCACTAACATGAAAACAAAAGATACAGTATTGAGTGGAAGAGAAGACCAATTCCTTGGTCCCTCCTCCAGCTGTTTTGCAGAAGTGCAAAACAGTCAGAAAGGCAGCAGCCTCAGGCAGTCAGAGTAGTCCCTTGAATAGGAGGCTCCCTTGTCTGACCTGGCTCTGATGCAGGTGAGAGCCTAGTTCATATATTGCATTAAAAATTAGATTTGTCTGTATGTTGTTACTTCACTGTCTGTCTCCTGAGATAAGGGGTGGAAGGGAAACCTTTCAAGGAAGAGAATTATCTTTGTCTATTAAATATCCGCAGTCCCTAGCTAGGTTTTAGGGTAACAGTACTGAACAAGAGTGGTTTAAATTCTGAACAGAAACTCTTTTGGGTGGCTTTTCCTTGCATCTCTGTGAAAGAAGCTATCTTGTGGTTGGGAAAGAAGGAGAATGGACTTGAGTACAATAGAATCATAGAATAGAATCATAGAATTGTCTATGTTGGAAGGGACCTTAAAGATCATCTAGTCCAACCATCAACTCTGAAAAAAACCTAACAAAAAAACAACATAAAAATCACTAAACTGTATTCCTAAGGACCATGTCAACCCGTCTTTTGAACGCCTCCAGGGATGGTGCCTCAACCACTTCCCTGGGCAGCCTATTCCAATGCCCGATAACCCTTTCCGTGAAGAAATTTTTCCTAATATCCAATCTAAACCTCCCCTGGTGTAACTTGAGGCCATTTCCCCTTGTCCTGTCTCCTGTGACCTGGGAGACTAGATCGACCCCCACTTCTCTACACCCCCCTTCAGGGAGTTGTAGAGGGCAATGAGGTCTCCCCTCAGNCTGTGGGACACCACTCGTGACTGGCCGTCAACTGGACTTAACTCCATTCACCACCACTCTCTGGGCCCGGCCCTCCAGCCAGTTTTTAACCCAGTGGAGAGTACTCCCATCTAAGGCATGGGCAGCCAGTTTCTCCAGGAGGAAAATTACAGCCCAGTCAGTTATAAAGTTCTTACCATTGAACTCTGAACTAAAATAAGACCACAATCATTTTAAGGTAAGAGTATATATGACATTTACTTCCTCTCAAAGAAATGAAGTCTTGAGGCAAATGTCAGTGACCTGTTCTGCTTCTAGAATCACTCTGAGCTACAGGAGGTATGAGGTAGCAAAAGGCTACAAACAAAAACTCTTCTTTGGTTCATTCTCTAGGAGCAGTGACAATATTTAAAAAAAAAAAGCATCAAACAGAGAAGGTGAAAAAAAATATCTGAAAAAAATTTACTTGATCATCAAAGTGATTTTTCTGGAACAGTCTGTCTCTCATCAGGGTTATTATTACTTGATAACAAAGTAACTCTCCTACTGTACCTCCCTGAAGTATATGTACCCCACTTGGAATACTTCAAAGGTCTTTTTATAGGCTTTTATCCACTACCTACCTGTTCTCCCCACTTGGGTATGAGAAAAGCTATGCAAAATGTTCAGTACAGAAGCTAAAACACTTCAAGTTATCCTGTTCCTGTAGTCATGACGTTCCAAGGCCAAATTCTACATTATACACATCACAACCCTGGGTTACGTGCTGAAGAATAACTGTACAGGAATTTGGTCTTTCCTGCTATATATGAAGTTCTTCACTTTGGCTTATTTTTCATCCAAGCTGGTCATCACATGTTTCTTTTTTCAGTAGCTGTGCTTCTCCAAAATTTTAAAATAAACCTTTTATGGATCATTTCAGATTTCCTCTGAAGTTGGGCTCCAGTGAGAATAGAGTGAACCAGCTGAAATGAACCAATGTTTCTTGTGAGCCTCTCACTAGCTGAAGTAAAGCTTTCTTCAGAGCATTGTAGATAAAATATTTTAAGTTTTTCCTCTCAGAAAGATTGCCTCAATTCTTCAAACTAAACTACTTAAAAAAACCTGGACTCATGGGGGAAAAAGAGCTCAACCCAACACTGTTAGGCTACATGCAGCCTCTGGGAAGCCAATCTAGAAACAACTTTCATGATTTTCTTCTTGACTGCAGAGCCTCATTCTTTTTGAAAACTACACCTTCTATTCTGCCGAATTTGAATGGAGTGATGCTCATCAGCACACCAATGCAGCCAAGTTTGCTCCATAAGCATTTGGTGAAATCCTGGCTCCGTTGCAGGCAATGAGACTTTTCCTATTAACTTCAACAACTGCCAGGATTTCATCAATACCTTTGTGCCTCCTATACACAGACGACAGTAATTGATATGTTAGAAGTTGACAGGGTTGAATTGGATTCAGATTCTTTGCCTATTACAGGAGACATGAGACAGACACTCATTGATACCTTCCTCTTTGTTAATGGTAAGTGATTCCCTTCGACACACTGCATTAAGTATAGCACCCAAGACACAGTCAAAACACAAAGAAAATACTCCTGTTTTCTCCAATGTTGGACACTATTAAGATTGAGCTGGACAGGGTGCTGGGCCATCTTTTCTACACCGTGCTTTTGCCAATAAAAGTTGGACCAGATGATCCTTGAGGACCCTTCCAACCTGGTATTCTGTGATTCTATGATGATGATTCTAAACACACAGGAAGTTGGGTTTTAAAATTATCTTCCTGGGAGAGAAGAACAGTGTAGGGAATGAGAATTCTTATTTTTCTACAAAAAGCGGCAGGTCTTCTGATTCAAGATCAGAGTGAGTGAATCATATTTTATTGACAGCTGTGATGTGACACCATCCTGAGCCTATTTCACTTCTTGACAAATGAAAACAGGGACCATTTACAGAACCATCATCACCAAGTCAGTCTCTCTACACCACCACTGGAGAATTGAGCACATCAGCAGTGGCTGAGCAATGGGAAGTGTCACAGTTGGATGTTGCCTCTTCTTGACAGCTCACAGCACGTAAGAATCATCAGGGTCATTTCAAAACCAATTACTTAAAACTGTAGCTAGTTGATTACCCTTATTTGTATTACAAGGGTGCCTAGGAGCCTCAGACATAGGTATTTCACCCTTTTCAGTGCTGACAAATGAACCCCAGAGATATTCCTCTGAAAGACAGAAATATACTATAATAAGTTACATCATTTGAGGGACAACTTGTAAGTGTATTTTCAATGACTCTGTAGGTTTTGATGGTGGCAACATAAATAAGCTTCCACTTTGCAATCACAGTTAGGTTGTGCAACAAAATCCTCAGTATATATACAAGAAACTGTGCAGTTACTAATCAGGTTCAGCATGGATGTGAAGGCACACTTTCATTTGTGCACTGGCTTAAAATAGACATCTGTGTAGCAGCCATGCATGCTTGTAAATTTATGAGAAACAACTCTTTCTTTCTAAGGGCAAAGAACTCCATGTTAAGTACAACATTTCTTTTTTTTTTATATTTTCTCATCCAAAACACCCTTAGCAACTTAATACACAACACAGAAATGAGACAATTTTTCAGTATCCTGCTTGTGTTCCTGAAGACTTAGTTGTTCAACAAACAACTGAGGAGGCTGGAGCATTTTTAAAGTAAATATAAAATGGTGACTTTCCACCTGAATCCATGAGATTCCAGTTTTTGAGCCTGTCTTTGGCCTAATAGTCCATAACATAATGTGCAACTTTTTTCATATATGAGATGATAAACACAAAATCAATAGCAAAACACAACAAGAGCAAAAACTTCTGCAAACACTGCCCTAAGGCTCCTTTGATGCTTCATCAGTGAGATTATTAATGTGTCTCAGGTAGTTTTCTCCATGAGTATCCTTCCTTTTAGTTCACAGTCTGTTCTGTCCCAGTGCAAAAGAATCTGCCTTCTAAAACTTTTTTGAGAAGGGATAAACTAATGTACTGACCCAGTAGCGCCTCCTCTTGTTACCAACGTGCATCTGAGATTTGTGTTCATCTAATGAACAAACAATGCCTTTTTTTGGTCCTTGCATAGCAAAAAAAAAGCATTGCTCATCAACAGGCTTCTCTGATGTACTGACTGGAGAAGCTGCAGGCACAGCAGTGAAATTTATCATCATTCATGGGTGTGCATCAAAAAATTCTCAGAACCAGACTATCCAGTTCCCACTGTCTACTCTCAGTTCCTAAAAAAAGCTGAAGTTAGCTTTATCTTGCTCTCTGAAAGTCAGCAGATAAAAATCAACCATTGCCTTATATCTCAAGCTGAAAAGGAAGATGATGAGACTTAGCAGAAAGAGCACAGAATGCTCTTCCTCACCAGAGCAGTGTGAGCCTGTCCTCAAACACCACTTGTAATAATGATGAGTGTTTATACAAAGTGACTGATTGCGCTGTTCTTTCTGTTGTCAATCAGTGGGGGAGTTAATTACACGTCTTTTGGATATCATTCCAAATTAATGACCTGGCACACAGCATTGGGTTTAATGGCCCTGAACTGGTCACTCTATTCAGTGGATGATACCACAACATAAACATCAGTGGAGGTGGATCTTCCCAATTATGGGTAATTCATAAAACTAAGACCAGCAGAGGTTTCAAACATGGAAAGTTTTTAGTATATAGCAGACAAGAAATCAATTAAGAAATGTGAAAGAATTCTAAACATTTATTAAAACAATACTCAAAACCATGTTACCTATGGAAAATGAAGGGATGAAATGTTTAGATTTCTAGATTAAGTAGAGACATAGCGACTCTATGGCTATAGCAGAGCATAAGCCACTCTAATTGAAATGGCTAAAGTACCATAAGAAGTCAAGATAAAACCTAAGCATAATTTAAGGCTAGAGGTCACAGCTCCTTATCGCATATTCACATATTAGATTTTTTAAATCCATCCTTGTGAAACTTCTACTGGATATTTTGCACTTGTAATAGCAGTCATCATTGAGTGTAAATAGTCTCACTTCTGGTTTTTTTTCTGTTGTTCTGACCTTCAGTTAGTGCCTTCCCACAAACACACCCTATGTATTAAGATTACATACTTAAAACCAAAATCTCCAGCCTTTTTCAGAACTGCTTTTAAGTTAGTTTTCTGGCCAGAGCCTAATTTTATCTCCTATGTTGTATTTAGTGTTGAATTCACCTCCTGCATGGATGCTGAAAAAATCTCCAAGAAGAAATCTAAAACCTTGCTCTGCCACAAGCTCTCACAGCAATGCATCATCAACGATTTCCAGTAAGAGTTAAATTAAGATCGTGACATGGTGCCTGGATCTTTCAAAGAAGATTACCTGACAGCTAAATACCAGATTATTTCCCTGTTTCTTGGAAGCTTATGAACAAGCTAAACCTGTGAAACAGTAACACTGTTGACATGTACCATATTTTTTATGTAACTGCTCAGATCTTTGTTTTTTTGTACACGTACAGTAACCTAGTTTCTGGGTTTTGTTTTTGCACTGGGTAGAAAATAAGACTTTAACAGATTATATTAACTGCCTGCCTAAATCTATGCAGACTTCCTTACCTAATTGTTTTCCCCTTGTATCCATTCAAGCATTGAATAAACGTTCTCCATAATTTTGAGTTCTCAGTAACTGCTCTATATTTTCCAGGTTTATTTCTTTCCATAACAACGGATGTGACACTCTATAAGCAAATATGCTGTATGGTGAGGTGAAAACTTGAGGGTGAGCTCACTGGGAAAACTGGCACACGAACAGGGAGTTCCTGTGTTTGCCAATCAGGCTTGTTTCCAACATCTCTTGAAAATCAGGAAGGAACAGACTGGAAACCCAAGGTGCCCAGCACCACCAGTTACCCTAGATGACTCGCAGAACTGAAGGTCCGGGCATAAATGGATGGGTTGAACACGGCAGCCTCTCCAGAAAGAACATTTCGTAAAGATAGGGGCATGGACAGAAGGGAGAAAACCTGTGACAGAAAACACGCTGAGGGAAAAAGAACCACTGAGGTTTCCACATGGGTGAAATGATCTAGAAACCAGATGAAAGCCTAAGCCTAATGAGGTAAATTGAGTGCTTTGCTTCAGCATCTAGAGAGGCCAGATTCCTCCCCTATGGAGAAGATGAGACACTGGAATATACATATATTCGATGATGTAGCATGGTATAATTCTATATTAATGTAAAGAATATAGAATAAAAATTTAAAATATAGCATACATAGTATGACATATATTAAATAATATATACACAGTCCAAATCAACAGTTAAAATAATACATTAAACTTCATTTATATGAATCCTTCCCTGCTTCTTGAGCAAGGAAACATGATGTTGTGTAAACACTGACTCATAAGGTAACTCGGCTACATACACTGGAACTAAAAGAAGGAATCTGACAGCTTTCTGTGAGTGTAACAATTTTTCTATGAGACAAATGGTCCGCAGCACACAGAATGCTCTAGGAAGTAGTTGTCTAAAATCACTATTGTGACTTTTTTTGCCAAATATGCAAAGCAAAGCATGTGCAAACAGTAATTTATTTGATTAATTTTGTCTCCCTCCCACTTCTGAACCATCTTTGAACAGATGATGATTTCTGTGAAATGATATATTTATTTTGAAGAGTTTCTGTGCTTATCCTGTTTCTCACTTGTTGTAACCAAGTGAAAGTTTGAAGTTTGGTACTAAACCTCAAAAAAATTCTGTCGTATTCACAATGCAGCAAAATTAAGAGCCCAGAATGCCCAGAATCAGTAGTGAGAAGCCCAAAGTTAAGATTCTCATGAAGGAAATACCCATTAAAATTCTGTTTCTTGGCATGTTCTCCAGTGGCTATAAAAGGTAACATTGTTCAGCATCAAGTTTATCTTTGGGATTTCTCTGTTTCCATTGAACTATCACATTTCTTACAGATACCTAGCGGCTTTGAAAATAATCCTGTATCCAGCCACCTTTCCTCCTTCAAAATAAGCAAATTAATGCCAAACGAAGAAACTGACACATGGCTATCATCAGTGGCATATGAATGAAGTGGCAGAGATACACCTTCACCCTACTCCAAAGAGCCAAGATTTTGGCAAAAGATACTAGTGAAGACACATAGTCTGAGGTGGTCTGTGGCTGGCACTGACGTAAATTTGAGTGAGCCCTGAGGTAACAGGGTTACAGGGTGGATTTTTTCAGTACAGGGACCACCCTCCAGATTCAGGATGGGATTGAAGCTCTCCACAAAAAATTGATGCTGCAACTGCAAGTGCTGCTGCTGCATCTGAGATGTGCCAAAATACTTCTTCAAAGGACAAGAGAGCTGACCCTGTTTACTGGCCTGATTTCAGCACAAGCAATTAAATTTCTACCATCTCAACAACCCCTGCAGTTCTGACTGGAACAGTGTTATTTGCTGCTTCCTGCCCTGAACTGTCGCAGAGGGTTTTTGGGTCCTCTTGAGGAGCTGCTGCCGTTCACCCCCAGAGATGGCTGCCCAGCAGCAGATGAAGCCTTGCTCACGTGCAAGACACTGCAATTACTGTGTTGAAAGCAACTAAGAGCTAAGACCTTCACTGCTTATTGTTCCACCATCATCTCTCATCACTTGAAGAAAATCTAGGTCTAGCCACTTTTTGTTATTGAAGATGACTAAGTTGTGAAGAGTGACTTAAAATACGTACACTTCCATGGCACAGAAAAATAAAATGAAATCATTTGTACCTATCCGCTCATTTTCTGCTTCCTTCTCTGCACTTCAAATCAGTTCCCAGGGTGCAAAGAAGTGATGAGATTAAATAAAAGAAAATGGCTGATTGCCTATGAACTTTCTGTAAAAATAAACCCCACACATTTCAGTATGCCTGCTTTCAAGTTAAAACTACCCGTTAACGCACCCCAGACTGAAGAATGCCGCAAGGTAGAATGGAAGAAATAAAGCATGATTATCATGCTCGAGTAATTTATAGCATACAAAACTAGAAAACAGTCTTGGAAAAAAGCAGCAATGCCAGTTATCGGTGGGTTTATCAGAGCGTTCTGGTGATTTGAGGACCCAAAGAAATGCAGCATTTTGGAAAAATGAGAACTTCAGTAAAGAGTGCAGCTAGTACTCTAAAGCCCAGAGTTTCAAAAGGTGAAGCTCTGTGTTTGCTCTCTAAATAAATGGTAGGAAGCAACAGTGCTCAGATATCCAAGTACCTTCTTTGGCAATGCAATCAGGTACTTTGATTGCATAAATGACCAAAATTATGCCACAAATAACTGGAGTTGAATAAAAAGAGGCCTGGTTAAAACTGAGCTGATAATTCATTCCCTTATGTCAACATTTTGTCAGATGAATGTTCAATTTCCTTCGCATTCAGGAAAATGATGTAGGTGTGGACATTCTTTCATTACTCTGCTAGGTGAACTACGAAGCTATCATTAAAATAATTACCAATGGAAGAACAAGGAGAATCAAACATTTAATTCAATGTAATTATTACTCCTATTTCCTCCTAATGTGGGTGATTTATCTCCCTATGATTAAAGTAAGGACACTTAAGTAAAACACGTGCCTGTATCAATAGGCCAGCTATTAAACAACGATTACATTTCAGTAAAAAAGAGACCCTACACAGAGAATATTCAGGCAGAATAAAACGATTATTCTAACCGGTCAGCAGATAGTCTCTGAAGACTACCCACAAAGAAAAGTAATTGGAAAAAAAATCTAAGTCATAAATACCAAGTTCATCCTATTAAACAACCACAACTGGAACTAACAGGATTTTTGAATATCTTCTCTTTCATCATGTTCCTTTTCCCAGTTTCCCAAACCATGTGGTATATCTGCACATTTGCTCTATATAGTTTGACACTTTTAAGAGATGTATTTTCATACATTTGTGCAAAGCATCTTTGTAAAGATACAAATATATTGTATCTTTAACAACCGTGAAAAGGACATGGAAGAAAAAGCGCTGAAAAAGATATAAAAACGAACATATTAAAAGTAATAAAAATAAAGAATTTATAGCAGAACACTTGGTAGTTAGGTTCCTTTGGCACCAGGAGACAGGTTTCACAATAAAAATAGAAGAGAAAACCTCACCAGAAAGATGAGAAAGACACAAAAGAAAATCACTCTGTTTGTCACTCTGATTTTACCCTGTTAATAATAAGAAAAAAATCTCTTTGGTTCAAACACAGTTTATACAGTATAAGTTTTCCTTATTTGTGATGGGTGCACAGTGACTGACATTTGCAATGAAGTGTTTTAGCAGGTTCCAGCACACTCAGTATCATAAAGAGCTACAGAGAATCATGTTTATCAGAGGCTTTATCAGATGCCTCTGACAAGTCACCAGTGCAAAGATTTTGGTTTCACTGACTTCATTTTCAAGAAAAATAGTGAGAAATCTAAACTCTTGTTACAGTAACAGAAATAAAGCAGCTTTTCTTAAAATGCAGTGACTTCTACAAATGACTGGTTATTGTTATCCTTCCCATTACTGTATTCAATGCCTTTATTATTGTGAGCCACACTATCTGAAACCACTTGCATAAGGCTCTGGACTGCAGGTGGCACCATTACGTCATTATGAAATGAAACAACATTATTCCTGAGACAAGTAGGCAGCACAGAGGAGTCTAAACTACTTAGTGAAGTACTCTATGAATATAAAGTATGCAATCTAATACTAGTCATATATAGGAAAAACAATTCTCTCTGAGGCAAAGATTAGGAAGCATCATCTGATGCAAACTGTCAACATTAGCTGAAGTAAATAGAGCTGTATCATCTACACCAGCTGAGAGTGTCCCATTGACCTTCAATGGCCTTTGAAGCCTTCAGAAGGAACACCTGAGAAAAGAAA
Source organism: Tringa tobata (assembly GCA_033628505.1). NCBI lineage: Eukaryota > Metazoa > Chordata > Aves > Charadriiformes > Scolopacidae > Tringa > Tringa tobata. The sequence goes on from JAHREE010000179.1 coordinate 918,974, forward strand.
ATCTGCAAGCATAATAGTGTGAAAGCTCTATCTTTAAAACAGCTGGTTAGGAGTAAAGCAGATGCCACAGTGCATTAAATTCCGCTATGTATTGTAATGAAATGAAGAGCAGATATAATGATGAAAAAAATCAAGCTGTGACATTTTCAGGAACGTTACTAACGTGACAACATTGCTTACAAAGTACTGATAAAATTGTAGAGATACCATATTCATGTTTTACAAAAGAAGCAAGTAATGTATCAGGAACCCATCTTGTACACAACTACCATCCTCCCAAAAGCTGACCCCATTCTACGTACAAACAACAAGAAGCTTGTGGTGCAGTTGGCAGGAACAGAATGCTGGCTTTGCAGAGCTACTTGGAAAAACAGGGAACTCTAACACCACTTACCTTATTTTGTGCTATGATGTGTGTGAAAAATACATTAGACCTGTATCTAAACTGGAATCACCCAACATAGCATGCTACCGGTGGAAGCTCTGCAGTCAGCACACACTTTTCTCTACCTTTCTCTCGCATACACAGAAATATTTCTCATTTCTGATGACTCTGCTGTGTACAGAAACACTGATTCCCGGGAGACTGCTGTGGAGCACTCAAAAGAGGTACCTGTCACTAGCAAGGAGACCAGAATCCAAGGAGTACAGCACGCAAAAGCATTCACTTCCATTAGATGAGCACCAGCATGTCAGCAATTAGCTTCACTGCCTCTCAGGCTTCTGCAGTACCATTGAGAGGAGTTTTGTAAGTCAGTAGTAGCTGTTGATTTCTCTGTAAGCTAGCCCCCACCTACCAGTTTGATCAATTATTCCAGAGCTATATATAAACTGTCCCAGGGAGACCTCCTTTGGATGTAGGAAAAATATTGTTGCTTAGCAGTCAGTCATTTAAAAGTCAAGATATTACGGTGAGGCTGAACAGTCAGGGGGGACTCAGAAGTGGAAAAATGAAATCCAGGGTAGAATCTCTCAGGAAATATAAAGAGAAATAAGTAAATAAACTTTTATTTGAATGGACCTGACTGTAATCAAGGCTTAGAGAAACATGTATTCCAGACAAGCTGACATCAAATACCATAGAAATTTCTTCAATATTTTTCATACACTTTGCTTTCTGACTGCCCTCAGAGCAGTGTTAGGCTTAATTCCAGCAGTGTATAAAGAGCTGGCATGGGCCTTAATGGAGACTCAAATCACTGAAACAGATCTCAGACTAGAAGTGGATTGCTCATTTTGAAGTCATAATTTCATTTCAGTATTGCACTATGCAAGTATGAGCTGAAATAAACTATGAAATATGCAAAAACATGTCAACTTGTTACACATGAATGAATGAGAATGAAATTCTCACCATCTTACTGCTACATTCAGTTGGAAAGCGTTGTACAAAATGCTTCATATTTTGAAATGACCTGTAGATATCTAAGCACAAGGTGGGCTGTCTGGAACTCCCACAATAATTTAGGGCCAGGAATTAATTTCTGTGCATTTTTTCACCTGTCTATTAAAAGGAGGTAACAATAATTAAGCTGGCAAAATACATTTTCAGATATGGTAATGAAGAGGTCTCCAAGCAGGGAGAGTGGCTCCTTTTAAAAGGAGTAGCTTTTACTAAGCGTCGTTGGATCCTCATGCTATATTCTAATTCCCTTCCTTAGTCAACAGCCCAGCTATCCTGTTTATCCCTAAGATCCTGCCTGATACACCTGTCTTTCATAGCATTTGTAAATAAAAAACCTTTTTCTAATGAGAGCATGAGAAAAAGTTTTTCCTCTCCCTGGAGGACTTCCAGGATTTCAGAAGCCGCCCTCCTTCTGTATCAGGACAAACGTGAGACTGTTCACATTTCTTTTAGGGACTGAGGGAGGAAACAGAAAAGGGTGTTTCTGCCCTCTGGGTAGGGCACTTTTAGCTTTAACTTCCCACTCCACCATTTTCCCCGCTTTTCAGTGACGGGGTTTATCCACCAAGAGAGGAGCTATTCTAGGCTTTTGCTCGGTGCTTCTCTCTTATTCTTCTCTGTTGGAGCTGCTTCACTTTGCATAAATCTTTAAATATTTATTAAGTCAAGGTTTTGAACCTGAGTTTCCCACATCAAAGGCAAGTGTTTAAATATCGGATGATAGCATAAGCCTTTCTCTTGTTTACTCCCCCCAGTCCAATTATATAACGTGGATCTGCTTCAACAGAAAAGGCTGGTAAAATCAGCTCACAATCAGGCAATATGCGAATGACTTGTATTCAAATGGCTTTTCCGCATCCCAGCCAGCTGTTCTGTGCCACGGGCTCTTCCAGTGCTAATCGCTTGCTCTCTTTCTTTCTCTCTGTCATTCTAACCAGAATTTCCCATCCTACTTAAAATATTTCTCAAAGACTATTTTTGTCAAAATAGGTGCATTTCCATTAATTTTCAGATGCAGTTAAAGCAACTTCTTGTGAACAACTGTCTACGGAAAACATCCATTGATGCTTAGCAGCCACCTTACAGCACTCCTGAGTCAAGAACACGTGGCAATGCACCCTGGTTCTAACACTGATGTGATCTCCATCAATTTATTTATGTACACATTATCACTCTTCCTATCCATGGGCACTAGGAAAAAACAATGGTCTTAACGTGCAGAAATTCTTGGCTATGCTGCCCCTGAGATGATGTCCCTGCATTAAACCAGAAGTGTGTTGTGACTCGTACCGTAACGTTTTTAAGCTTGACCTCCTGGAGTCCCACGACTATATCTCAACTCACATATAAAAAAAAGAGTGATTCTTTGTATCTATGAAAAAAGTTTGGAAACCTAAACAGAAGGTAAGCAATAGTATTTAAAAACAATATGCTTTTATTTCAGCTGTGTAACTTGCTAAGATCAAATTTGTTATTTTGAACAATGGTGCTTGGCAGCATTATCTGAGATAATGCCAGGGTCGACACTTTACTTTCTGTAGTTCTCTCCAGGGTGGTTGTATTGCTATTAATTAGTTTCATGGCATGAGTATATAAAATAATTAATTGTAAAGTATTTCAAAATCCTTGAAGGAAAGGCTTTGAATAAATACAGAATATTAAATCTATTAAGTAAATGTGTTAAGAAAAGATACATTAGTTCCACACATGGAACTGTGAAATAAAGAAATGTATTTAATGCATGCACAAGAAAGCTGGAAAGAAAAAGAACACCTCCTTTCAGTGATTATGACTCTAATCTTTCATTTACTTACATAAAAATGGCTATTTATTACCACAGCATACTGGCTGAAGTTACAAAATCAAATGCAGTCAGCAGAAGTGTCGCTTACTGATGCGTTCTTCACTGCGATAAAAGATCCTGCCTTTCAAAAGAACTAAAAAATACCATAGGAATTCATCAAACACGACAATTAACGGGCCCCTACCAGGAGCAGCAATCGCTGCCTCTGTTTTGTAAAATTTAACAAGTCAGTCAATTTAACAGACATTTTAGTACAAAGAGGGACTAAATGTATATCTGGACATAATAATAAAGACAACATAGAGAAATAATTTCAGAAACCAAAATTTTTCATCCAAGACCTGTTATTTTGATTCCCCCACCTTAAGACCCTTTCAAGAGATTTTTCAGAAAACGCTAAGAATGTACCATTTTGAAAAGTCAAATCTTCCTAGACTGCCTCAGGTTAGGTGCATAAAAATAACTGGTACCTTTTTTAAATCCTAGCCAAAAATCTCGAGTGTATTTCAGTTAAAAGCACTTGAATCAGACTTAGGTGACATGGTTTCAGTTTACTTCCAGTTTAGAGAGAGGGCTTGGAGATAATAACATCTTTCATATTTATTGTCTCATTCTACATATTCATCTAAGAGACTGTTAACAATGTCATTTGAATTAAAAACATTAAAGTCCCCTCCAGATTAAATTATTTTAGAATTTTGTAATCATCTATGGGTATCTAGATGTAAAAATTAGCAAAAGACTGTGCAATTACTCACATTTTTTCCAGGGGATGACTCCTGAAACTTAGGGAGGTCTATTATCCAATGACTCGGTACAGACCCAGGCCTGAAGAATACCTGGAATCTCATCCCAGCTCCAAAAGCCTTTCTGTGGTTTAAGTCACTTAACTGATATGCTTTATTTATGCTATTAATATAGTGGATATAATAAAATATTTAATGACTTCTGAGGTGGCTTTGGAAGTAAATGTAGCATTAATAAAATCAGTAGGAAAAAAACCACACTTTGGAAGGGCTGATATTATGTTAGCTAACCATGATGTCAGAACTGAAACAGAAATGGCTAGAAAAAAGTTAAGATACCATTCCTATATATTACAATATATTATCCTTTCTGTATGCGTGCTTGTCCTCCTTCAGTTATCAGTGGAGAGAAGAAAAAACAAAAAAGGAAGTGATGCTTAGACCTGTGTTTGCTTTCAAGTGGATTTGATAAAAAATTCTACGTAATGTAGGAAAAGGTCAGATATAGATATTAAAATCAAATACTTCTTGATAGACTGGATCCACCTGTCTCTCAATTGAGATGTAATAGCGATTCTCAACAACTGCAAAATGTATGAAACAACTAAGCCCCTTTTTGGAAATCACTAGGAAGCAATGGTGACTTCAAATGAAAAGGAGATTCACATCACCTCTCAAAAAATAAAAACCCTTGAAAAGAAAAGGAGTCACACTGAAACATCTCTGGCAGACATTTCTGTCTTTCTGTGAGAAAAGTAGGGATATCAAAGGAGAAATTGGCCTAAAAATCACTGGAAAGCCAAAAACAAAGCTGGAAAACCATTTTGGCTCAGGAGAAAAGAACCTGAAAGTATGAGCAAAGAAACTGCCTGCTGCATGACTGTTGTGTTCAGAGTAACAAGACTTTGCACACTTTCTGTTAAAAAAGACAAAACCAAGACTTAATCAGAAACACTCCTGAGTTCTGAAATAAATGTCCCTCTCTAAGATGCTTAAGTATAGCATGGGTCAACAAGAACAATTTTTCATTAATTGCAATGCACTGGAGATGGGTCATAAGCTAGAAAGAAAGCAGAAAGCTAGTGACCATTTTATTTCAGAGCAATTTTGTTTAATTGGGGCAGTGAGGAAGGAGAAAAAATAAGCTGACAAGCTTTTTTTTCCCAGCTACTACTACCTCTTTTTTATAGATGAAATCACCGTGGTCTGGAACAGGAAAAGGCACTAAGGAATTATTATTAGCATAGCTATGCCACATAAAAAATTGATTCTCAAAGAGGAGGAGCTTTAGGCAGCTTGTTCAGCCTTTAAGAAATCAAAGTGGAGTATAAAAGAAGTCATGTATTAAGCTGTTTTTATAAACTCCAAACACAATTAATTTCAAAATAACAATCTGTTCTTGTGCACTGAATAAAAGCATTCATGCTCAAATATGGTTATATTTTTCCGCTGTAAGAAAAGACAGTGAATGGAACATGCAGTTGCTCCTTGCAGTGCTGTAACATTCATTTTAATAGCACTGTCTTTCGTAGATGAAAACAGTATTTTATCACTAAGCCAATGGCAGTGTAACTTCTCAAGTACTATTCTAAATTTACAAGGTATTTTAAGATTCCCAGAATATATTCAAGATACTTAATTTACAAATATACCAGGTAGAAAATTAAAACTACTATTCAGCGGTCCTTTTTCATATATGAAATTTCATTTCCCAGAGCTGGGAAATGCAGAACTTGTCTATATGAAATGTATTCCTTTTCTACAAACTGTGAGGAGGTTTGAATCAAGCGCCTGAATAGCAAAGATGCTGACTATATGCAAACTGTCCCCGAGGAATACCACCCTGAGCTCACCCCTATCCAGTCTCCTTGCAGAGGAACAGAACGAGGTGAAACACTATCTTTACTGCAATTTGCAAAACATATTACAAACTTGCACTGTTTGACTGAAACCAATTTGAAAAAAAAAAAAAGAAAAGAAGAAAACAGGCTTTCAATTCCCAGTTTTCAAATTTAAAGCACAAGAAGAACATTTATCTATGAAAGGCTGTCTTGAGCAGCAAAAACACTCTGCTTTTGATTTTGAGGGACTTCTTTTGAACAGTCTGGCAAAACTGTCATAGATTTGAATTGTTTCACCTGAACCAAGCAGGAGGTTTTGGTGAAAAAGGCTGGGATGACAAATTTTGTTTGTCCCTTTATGCTGGTTTGGGGAGATGTATGTTAAAGATGGTATGAGCACAGGGATGGCTGAAAACGGGAGTGAACACACTGCTATCCTGAGGCTCTCCTTCAGCACAGCATTGTGTTGGCATAAATAGACTATTCATTAAATGGTCTTGTGGAATTGCTATTGTAGGACTCTATTGCAGACTTGCACACATATTTCTCTCTCTCCAGAACATCAAGAGGAGGCACACACCTGAAAGTCACAAAAGGATCCTGGCATCACTGGACTTTGTGCAAACTTTCCTAAAAGATACAGGACAATATTTCTGGAAAATTATCAATATTCTGGATGTTTCCAACAAGTAAAACTTGTACAATGCTGAGATATTGTAGCAATGGATATCCTGTGAGCAGCATAAATTGATGGAAGGTGAAGGAAGGAGGTTTTTCTTGGCAACTATTAACAGAACCGTGCTTACAAAATGTGCATCTTTTCATTTTTCTCAGTCCTGGCAAACAAATAAGGGAAGCTTTCAGCACTAAAAATATGCCTATGCTTTGCAGAATTCACTCAAACCTGTCATATTTGGGGTTGGGAAGGATCACTGAAACTGCAGCTGCAACTGGGGGACACGTATCCTGTGTCCAAAATAACACAAGCAGAACTGATTCCAGCACTAGCTTCTTCTAATGCTGTACTCCTTGAAATACAAATATTAAAAAAAAAAAAAAGAAACTGCAGGCAAACTTCTGCATGCCTTTTAAAATGAAAGAGTGCTTAAAATTAATATCCTGTAGAGAAAACACTTGGGTTTACAGAAAACCTCAGTTATTTGCCTATAAAGGGATGCCTACCGATACAAGACTGACAAAGTAGTGTCTTTCTTTGGCTTATTCCTCTTTCCGAAACTTCACCTTTACCTTCTAAGCTCCTCTGAATATCTATCATATAACTGATCTTGATCTTAAACTCAGTGGCAAGTCTGGCCCTGCGCACACAGCAATGACAGTTACATAGCGGCGATCAGAATGATGAGTTGCTTTCTGTAGGAAGGCAGGAAATTAACAGCCAAAGAAATCAGCACAAGAAGCTGTATATAAGACAGATCAGGCCCTTATTTCTGTACCATTAAAGATCGAAGGAAAGAACTCAAATGTCAACAACTTTATAAGTACATGCTTAATGCTCTGAACAGCCAGGAAAATGTGAGGAAGTCAGTCTAGAAGAGCATTCAATGAACATTACGTTACCAAGATCCTCTGTTTTTCTTTTGCAGGTCACCTTAAAGCTATGTAATGTTGAGGATTTAAAGCTCTTAAGGAGATTAAGGGTTCAAGTGCTGTGAACAAACAAATTTAGGCTACTAAAATCACAATTCTAAATTTTAAAATGTGCATGAGATGATTAAAAGTATGAGTTAGTGATTTTTAATTATTTTGTGAAAGTTTTACATATTCATAAGTCTGCTTGGAGAAGCGCACACTGCATTCTGATGAGGAATGCCATTATCTCACACTCTTAACACAGCTTCAGTATAGCACAAGACAAGGTTTCAGGGACAAGACATAAAATAACATTGCGGCAGACTCACAGTTTCAACTGGCGGCTGTTAATATCATAACCTCAATTCTAACCACACGTGGCACCTTCTGCTGCCCAGCTCTGGTAGGCTTTAATCAGACTGGCATGATGAATGGCTAGAGCCAGGCTATGATTCTGCTTCCCCCATCTCAGCCAGCCCCCACCACGTGTCAGACCCAGGGTCATCCAGGAGTCCCAGGAGAGGGACAAGGGATGGAGGAAGGGCTGAACTGTGGCAGAGGGATCCCATACTCAAAAGAAAGGGGGAAGGCATATAGGTTTCCTTGCCATGCCCAAGAAAACTACATGGTGAAGTCCCCCGTGGCCGGATCCTGACTCTTCCCACACAGATCAGACTGGTCGGGGAGTGGACACCTAGAGATGAAGGAGATACCTTCCCCACAAGACCCTCTGTCAGGTAATCTGGTTGTGTCCTACTACCTTTCATTTTTAGTGACAGTTATCATGAATCACTTATGTGATAACTTCCAGCACTGCTCGGATCAACAGAAGTAATTTATTAATAAGATTTACCATCAGTCTGCAGCAATATGTCCCCCCAACACACCTTGGTCCCCCAGGTTCCCTTTTATTCATGAATGGTTGCTTGTAATATTATGAAGAAAATACCCTTGAAATCTGACAACAGGCAAATTTTTTACTCCCACATCTTAGCCTGGTCATCAGTGAAAGACTCATTTTTGGCACAACTCTAACAAAGTATTTTTTTCAATACTTTGAAGAGCAGGAATCTGAAACACTGTTGTCTATCTAAGAGAAGAATCATGACTGCCTAATGTAAGTAGCCTACTTTTTAATTAGCCTGTAAAAGTAAGCCTGCCTTTCCAGACATCTAGTTATCAGATTTTCAGATGTCTTGCTTGCAACTAGAAATGGACTAATTAATAAACAGAAATAGCTGATATCAAATAAGGACTTGGTTGAAGGGTAGTATTTTTTTGAAAAATATATCTGCAAATATATACAAAAATGAAATGCAGCAGAGGGCTGTGCATGTGTAACTAGGGTCAGAGTGAGTATTTGAAGGCATACACAGAATTCCCCATGCTTTACTGCAGCTGCCACAGAAAAGCAAAGGACTATGTGGCTTATCTATGTGTTTATACACAGAAAACTAGACACACCTTAGCTCTATATGATCCATTTACCACTCATCTTTTCATGAAGTTGTACTGGAGGAGAAGAAACCTTGCACCATGACCCACTAGCAGTATGTGCATACCCTTGCTATGAATATGTACAATGTCTTAAATAATGACACAATTTAGAGCCTTTTCAGATTAAAATCAACACTTAAATTTCACCTTAAAAGCTACAAGCTACCATCTTTCTGTCAGAAGATAGTGAATACTTAGAGAAAGACTATATAAGACAAGGAAAAGTACATTCATCTTTACTTCATCATATTCTCACAGTTACTGGCAGTTAAAAACTTTAGCTCCCTCTAAAATCTCCTAAAGCTGGAGGGAGCATCTGATATACGCTGTTAAAAGACAGCCAATGCGATAATCATTAATGAGTCTGTCTAATCCCATTTTTAGTATATTTACAGCTTTTGGCCTCCCAACATCCTTTGACAACATATCCCATCATTGAACTGTGTTGTACAGAAACAGAACTTCCGTTTGTTTTAAGCCTTTTGTATGGTCATGGTCATTTTCAAGGTCAGGTACCCCAAGGACAAATAATCAAACCTTTCCCTCGTCATTTCCCCCAAAGCATTCATGATTTCAGAGCTACATCTATAAGATTATCTTTCTTTCTAGTCTGAATTTAGCCCCTTTGCAGAAGGAAGCCTTGCTAAGATCATTGTGCCAACCATTAGCATTAAGATCCTTTCATGACATTTTGAAGTGAAAACAACCCCAGATTACTTGGTCACCTACAAATTTTGTTACTTTATTTTTCCTTTTCTCTGGGTCATTTATGACTATCTTAAACAATATCTAGTCCCAGCAGAGATAACCAGAAACCTTCCTGATAATTTCCTCCCTTTCTTCCCATCCTTTGCTTCTTTTCTTTTATTCCAGGAAAAGCTGTTGACAGAAACTATGTTACTTAACACACATTTAACTGCATTCTGCACAACTGTATAAATGGACCCAGGATTTACCCTCTTTGGGGACTCAATACAGTGGTCTAGTATGTTGGCTCCTGCAGTTACGTACTAGGTCAGTTGTGATTCAAGGTCTCATATATACTGCATTCACATTAAAACTGCAAATGATACTGCTCTTCAGATCTCGTTCTGTAAAATGTTGTGTTATTAATTCAAGAGATGGGTATGAATGACAGAACGTGTCCTGCTGTTGTCAGTGTATAAAAGGTATCACAAAGTCCTTTTCTGTCCAATGCTCCTTCTCTACTGCTCAACACTTGTTAGGTATTGGCAAGAGTGTGGAAAAGTGTGTGAGACTAAACCTCTTGCTGGCATCCCATGAGGAGATTTCCCAGTATAGAAAAGAGACTGCTATCAGTAAATTCTGAAATTTCTCAGAAATAAAGTAAATGAGGTGACTCAATATGAACTCTAAGCTAGTAACGCAACGGTCAACAATGTAACAGGTGATGGATCCATCTGAACAAACCTTAGGGCAGTTGGTATCTTAAGAGTTGTCTAAGAGGTCAACTGCTGATGCTGTTCATATATTATAACTTCAGACCAGGGCAATTTAGAGTGTAGAAGGCAGGCAGCCATAGCCTTTTTTATGATCTCTTCTGAAAGCAGGCTAGAAGACTCAACAGTTTGTAATATTGGTAATACCGAGAAATGATTTCTAACATTACTTGCCTTCTCTTTGACGTAAGGATGCACGGACAATCCATGAACTTTTCAGAAGGGGAAGGATTAGTATGTTTGTGATGGGAAACACTATCCCTTTGCTAATCTCAGGCAAAGCAGACACAATGGCTCCTATGCCCAGAACACGAATCACCTCCACAGTCACAGAGAAGTCTTACCTTCAAAACATCTTGCACATCCTTCAAGGTGTTCAGCAGCAGCAAAGAACTGGGTACACTAAGCTAGCAGCCACTTTGAAGAATTCTGTTGAGCAAGACTTCTATCAATAGTACAGTGGAAACGGCCACAGAGAAGAGGGAAAGGATTGCTGCACTGCAGCTGGCCAGAGTCAGTGAGGAGCCCTGAAGAGCCTAACATCTAGGGCTGCTGTGTTGGCAGCTCAGAGTAGAGGGGGACAAGAGAACACCCTCCTCCCAGTCTTCCTAAAAATACACTGGTGGCATTGCCCTTGGTGAGCGGAGCATTAAAACAACTCCGCTGTCCCTCGTGAACAAGTAAGTTCTGATTTCTCATTGAGTGAGGGGGACTGGGATGAAGGCGCCACAAAAAAGTTTTAACCTAACACCGAATCCCACTCAAAGCTCAGAGCTCATGGTGGCCAGCCCTATAGTAAAACTTCCCTGGCATGTTTTGGCAGCTGTAACACAACAGAACAACAAGTATCCACAAACACACTGAAGTCTCTGATCCCGAAAAGCCCTGGTTTCTTCTGGTATTACCACAAGGAGGGCTGTGATCAGCTACATGGTATTTTGGGGGAGCCTTACAGAGTACAGCTATCAAGCATTTTCAAAATAACTTGGAAATCTGACATACACGATGAACATTTTTGTGTGGCTTAATGTTAAAGTAGATAAAACATTTTTGTTACAAAACACAGCCCTATTCATTATGTAAGGTGCATATACGTTACACACATGGATGTACACATTACAAAGTGTGTATGTCATTTAGCTGGGAGGAAACATGTCTTTGGCAAATGGAAAATGCAGATCTAAATTATTTTAACAGAATGTGTGGTAGGTGAGATCACTGTGTACAGAAGGGCTAGATACATATTTCCAGTGTAAGATAAAGTTCACACTTTTCAAGTGACCCTGACATACTGAAACACCTTCTAAAATATTAAAGTTTACACACAATAGAGATTTCTGCCCTAAAGTTGCCTACAGTATCACAAATATTAACTTATAACGTGAAGACACTTAATGTAATTTTTTAAAAAAATATTATTTTACCTTAAATTTAACTCTGCTATGTTCCCTGAGAATATTACCATTTAAAATACATATATTTTGTTATCTGCAATGTGTAACCATTTTTGTGTGGCAGTATGTTAGTGTATAAACTATAAAGATACTCTTTATGAGTAGAATTTTAAAGTAAGCTTTCTATTTAAGTAGCAAAAATATATTGTTCATAGCAAAGAATACATTTATTATACACTTTAACAACAAGGGAAGAATTTCCATGAGAGTGTAATTTTTTAATTTACACAGTAAAAGATAACTGAAAAGAAACCAGGGGTCTTTATAAGTTGGTTATATGTTAGCCAATGTGAGGCTTTGCTACTTTATGAGAGTCTGAAATGAGATTGTCTGGAAATTGCTTTCACTATTCTTTCCAATCTCAACTGAAAGAAATGAAAAAAGAATATGAAAAACTGGTTACACTTCCATTTTCTCTCATTTTTAATATCATGAGATACTGTAAGTCACACAGCAAAATCTCCTGTAGACACAAAAGGATGAGACTGATGGATTTTCTTTAAGATATGCAACGCTTCAAAATTCTCTCACTAGAGCATTCAGCTGCTTTACAAGGCTACAGCTAACCCTTAATCCTCATCTGTTTTAGTGAAAGCTTCATTTTATTATTTTAATTCAAAATGGTAGCACTGGTTTCTAAACTTCTACAGTAAGCAGCTCTGCAGCTAATACTGGGGACTGTAGGATGTTTGGTGCATTACCAACACAGTGATCTGAAAATCAGGAATAATGTAGAGGTCATTTAATTCTTAAGCATCCCCTGTGCCCCACCCTCCAGTGGGGAACTGATCCTCATTTGCAGGGCTTTGCTTTGTCTCATTTTAAATGGTCCCAGACACCTCTGATTCGGATTATAGTCAGCAGCACTTATAAGAGCCTCTGCTTCATTTCAGGGGATTAGAACTCACTTTCAAAGACAGCTCAAGAGATGAGAGAGCCCTTCAAAATATTCCTCATCCTGATGGCTTGCATAGCGAGGTTGTGGAAGGCTGTATTTATTTGTCTTGGGATGGAATCATGGGGACAGAAAGCAATTGGAAGAAAGCACACAATAAATGCAACGTACAAATTATTTGGAGGCAATCCTCTCTTATTTACAAAAGAGAAACAGAGAAAACACTCCTCAGATCCCCTAAACCAGACAAACAAATTCACACACAATATTTTTGCTTGTTTGTGATCCTCCCTTTGCCCTTGTTTCACACAACAAATGTTCCTTGCCATGCCAGGGGCAAGTTTCTTCATTTCTGCCCCAGGACTCATGGAACCGGGGGCTCTGGCAAAAGTCTCCTTTTACAGGGTAAACTCTGAAATTCAGTCTGTCAGAGTCGCTCAACGGACAGAAGACTCCCGTCTCTCACTACCCTGCCCATTTTATTCACATGTACCAGCTCTTCAGCCTTCTACCACCATCTTTATCAGCATCCCAAGCACTTGGAGATACGAATATCAGCTCTTTTTAACCACTGTATATCAGATGATCTCTCCCTTGTGCAATCCACTTGCACCCCTAATTGTTGTGACAACACTTGTCATTTAGATAGCGCTTTCATCTTCAAAGCACTTCACAAACATCAATTAACCCAAATCTAGATTAATTAATCTAACAATTAATTTGCTATATATCTAGCAGTTACAATAATAGAGAACAAACTAGTGCCTATTAAAGTCATCAGAATGAGTTCCCTCGACTCTAACAAAAACGAGATCAAGCTCGTTTCTTGAGTCTATTTCTGTCTCCTAAATCTTCACTTCCATCTGGTATTTCCTTCACTGGCATCTTCAATTGCTTTATCAAGAATACAGCCAAGGAAAAGGGAGAGAAAAAAAAGGAATCTGTGATCTGAGATCACACACACCAGGAGTTAATCAGTTTTGTTTTAAGGATGATCTTAAATCTTGCACCCCACCTGCACAGAGTTTATGAAGATTGATTGGATCAGTCCTTGACATGCTCAGATAAAATCAGGGTTCCAAACACACTGCTGCTATTAATGAATTCATGAGACACTCGTATTATAAACCAATTGCTGAATTATAGATTAACCCAAACTGACAACATAGGGTGAGTAGTTGCAGCAAAACCCCTACAATCACTGTAGACCTCGTGAAGTGGGCCTCTTGAGTTTTTAATAATCAGTGTAGTGTTCCTGCAACCTCAGGCACGTAGAGATAACAAGGGAGAAAATGAGAGAGAAAGCAGAAGAAACTTTTAAGAACTGTAGTATTCTAATGAATCACTTACTGGAAAAGTAGGTCCAATGGCACGGAGGTCTCAGAGACCTCAGAGTCTTTTACAGTGTGTCATTAATTTTATAATAATCCTCAAAATAATGCATCATCCTCTTAGAAGACAATTTAAAAACTCCTACTCTGGTTAAGAAGTGCACACTTATAAAAATATTTCTATTAGCTTATTGAATATACACCACATCCCAATATTTAAGCCTATTTTTTTGGTGTTTCTTTTGACCACCTGGGAGGTTTTTATCACCAAAAATTATCAGCTTCACAGTCAGTTTTACAAGAACTTCCCTGAAATTCACAACACAATAACATCCTTAAAATGGCTAATAAATAAATACTTTTCAGATTATAAAGAAAGATCTGCATCCTCCAAGAATGAGGCAATTATTCTTAAGATTCCGGGAAAATGCCCTGAACTAATGAAAAACAAACAACTTACTGAAAAAGTTATTTGAAGGCATCTTTTGATTCATATTAAAGATATGTAAAGGTTGAGTCCCCCTTTCTTGTTGTTGAGGTCTTTCCGCAAGAAGGATTCTATATGCAAATGCCTCTTCAGCAACATCAGGGTAAGCAAGCAGGGAATTAATGGCTCCACTGGCATTAATTTTGTGGGTAAATTGAAGGGGAAAACATAGAACTGCGTAGTTAGTCAGGAATGACTGAAATCACTCAATCAAGTAAATAAACAGCAAGTCTAGCCTATGCTGTAATTGGTTTTTGGTGCCAGTCTCTTTCTAACTGGAATTAAAAGCCCAAAGAAAACAGCAACAACAAATGAGTCTTCTCTCATAGAACAGTGTGAAATCTGTTCATGCTTTTCTAATCATCAATTGACAGTGCTTGAATTGCCTTTTGTGCCATACGCTTTTTTAAATCCTGCACAAATTATTGCTGTTGACCATAAACTGTATCCTTCCACATTAATGCTCCAAACTGCTCTATGGCAGCTAAACCGTGAAAAAAATAAAAGCACTAATGGATTTATCTGAATGTATTACTTATTACTTGTCTCTTAAGCTTTATTTGGCATTCTTCACAGATTGTGCTGTTACTTCCACCACTGGCTTTTAGAGATGCTGAAGGCTTATTGAAGGATGACAGTTTATAATATACCTGTATAAGCAGAGCTGTAGTCAAGTATTAAAGGTCACTAAAAGCTTATTGATCTAGAGAACACTGCAGTAATAACTCAGAGAATATCAAAATAACCACTGCTGTTTGCTTTTCCTTAACTTAGAAAGGAGCAGCCAATACGCTTGCAGACCTTTAAGAAACCTTTTACCCCTAATGAGCCATCATTTTGCTTGCAAGAAAGAAACATGGTTACAACTATTTGAAGAAGACCCAACCTTCCACTCCCAAAAATGCCATAACATACCCGGGGGAAGAGATTGTTAAATTGATAATAATTCCTTATTTTTATTTTTTTAATGAATGAAATTCATTATAAAAGGCAAATAAAGTGATTGCCTATTTCCATCCAGCATAACATAAAAATCTTTCTCGTAGGCTGTGGAGCTCCTTTTAATAATACTGTAAGCAAGGATCACATTCTGTAACAGCAGCAACAAGGCAGAAGAGGCACTGCATAGATTATTAATTTAAGCAAAGTGCAGATCTCTCAAGAAGACCTTTTTAACAGTGATCTACCACGAAAATGTAGAAAATTCATGGCCTAGGAAGATTCATATTGGAAAAGTCAAAGTATTTCTATTTACAAAGGTCTTAGTACAGAAACAAATTGAAAATCACAAGACCTTTAAACTCCTGAATGCATCTCACTAGCACTAGAGCACTGTAGATACACTGGGGCCTACAAGCATGTGCAGATAGACCCCTCAGCAGAAAACCAAACACATAATTAGTGTGCTAAGAGACAGCTACTCCATCAGAACGAATGGATCAAGCCAAGGAAGTCAATCGGACATAAAAGAGAAATGGGAAGAACAGCAGAACCAGGTTTTAACATCGTCAGAAGTTCACAGGAAGAGGTGACTTTCTCACGGTTACCCACAGGTAAGCAAGAGTGATGTCTCAGAGCTTCATGCTGCAAAAAGCCATTCATCCACACAGAGGCCTTATGACCTGAGGTATGCCATAGCCCTAGTACCACAGCTGTGGGTCCCACACATAACTGTACATGCATAAATATCATCAGGATCATCATCTGTAATCTGGGCTAGGCAGGGATGAAACAATAAACAAACTGACAACAATGATACAGTTGCAACATCCAGATGAAAAGTAGAAAAATACCTAATGGACATTCTTCTTTTGAAAATTTCCCCTACGTGGGTGGAAGATGAAAAGGACTTTCTATAGATAGATCTTTCTATAGATGTGTCATATAGATATGACACATGCTTCCCCTTCTCCTTGCACCTTCTTTTATTACTTCACCTGCAGCAATGTTTTTCTTCCAGGGCTTTTTGCCTTTTTCCTACTTTTCCTTATGAACAGAATTTCTTTCAGTGAGGCTCTCTGTACAAACTCAGCAGAAGATAGTCTTAATCTATGCCATGTGTACTGTTTGATCTGTGCCTCTGCAGCACCTTGTTAGGTGTTTATTTCCCAAGTATATCTAATACCTAAACAAAAAGAGATTATTTTTCAGTGTACATTACCAGGACTCCTCTAGAAACAGAGGAACCCTACAACTATTAAAATGGATGGACAGTAGATGATCCCTATCAGAATATACTCACAATGTAAGCCCATATTTCAAATAAACCTTTGATAAAGAGAACATACCTCGCATGCTGAAACCAAACCTGAGTTCAAGAAATTGTTCCACAATTCACAGGACTGTCAGCATAGCAGATTATGATAAAACCTGCTGTCAGAAGGATTATATCTCTCACTCAGATTTGTTAGTAATTACTGTTATGAACTTAAACTCTTTACATATTAGAAAATCAATGCACTACTTTTGGATCAAAGAGGTATTTTTTTCACTTCAACATATACACAAATTGTCTGTACCGTTAGTATTAAAAGAAGTTATGGCCAGCACTAAAGTGTGACCAGACTTCTCAGATGGTTTCAATGTCTGGGAAGAAAAGCTCAGTAGATTCATAAATCTAATATATCTTTTTCATAATAAAGCCTAAAGCAGCAATAATTACAATAAAGTTTTACAAGGCATCCTGAGAGGAATTAAAAAAATAACTGCTCTCTTCACCACAGCTAAATAAAGCAAAATTAGATTTTTTTTTTTAAAAGCCCATAAGGAATTCAAATTAACAGACTTTGTAAAGGATGCTAGCAAAATACTTCAGAGGGAGACCCTAATTAATGGTTGCTTTGATTTTAGTGACCTTGCTTATCTTATCTTTCTAAACACACATTTTAAACAATAAAGTTTCAAATACCCAGACAGTGTAAAGGCTGCTTTGGGTGCAAGAGTTATAAAGAGTAAACTTCTGTAAGTTAAACTGAGTTGTTTTAGTGTATTTTTGCCATGTTAATTCTCATTCCTCATAATACCAAGAAGACCACTAAGCTCAGTACCCATGTGATGAAAGGCCAAGACTTTGGAGCTCCAAAGAGCCTTCAGAGGCAAGTCACAGGTAGTGATGGTTCCATGTATCTGCTGCTGTTAAGAAGTCTCCCTCCATTTGCAGAATTTCCAAAAGCTGACATTTCCCTCCAAGCACTTCTGCTGTCTCCTAAAGCCTTAACTTAGATTACGCCTTCCAGGGTATGTAAAAAAGAAACAGCAGGTACAGGGACAAAATTACCCAGCCTTAAGCAATTAGTGTTCACAGTGATCAGGCAATCCTGGTGAAAGCTGATGCTTAGCAAGGCATCTGGGACACAGTAAATCTCCCCACATTAAATACGGCACAGGGAATTCTTCCAACACTTAGCAGTAAAGTATTGCTATATATTTTATGAAGTGAAACAAAGCATCTAAAGTAAAATCTTCTAAAATACTATAGGGTGAAGACTGGAATGCTTAGTCAGTGTAAATCAAAGTATAAACATTCATACAGTGCTAAACCCATCACAGACACTTCACCTCTTCAATTCTTATAGCTTCCATTCTTCTGTATTTGCTGCCATCAAATTCCTAATTTATAGTCAGCATAGAAAGCAAACAGAATAGTCATCTGACAAGTACTATATGCTATCTGTCAAACACAAGTGATTTTGGGGGCTGCTCTTCTATAGCAGCCTTATCTTACACCCACAAAAAGGCATAAGGGGCCTGAATTTTTAAAACATTTCAAGCTTTTTTTCTTATTTTACATCCACAATTAATTTAAAAATATTTCTGCACTCATGAATGATACGGTGCAAATCTTACTACTCTCAGCTTTTCTGTAAGTGTCTGAACTCTAGCTTCAGACAAATACACAGATATCTAAATCAGGGCCTGCAAAAACTTGCATACACAAATAAAAACATGTATTCTCAAAAAAAGAAAAAAAATCCTACAGAATCAAGACTATTTTGAAAATTGCCAATAGGTTCATAAGACCCATGCCTTGGTTCTTGTCTTCACCCATTCCTTCACTGACTTTCCCCTTATCTTCTCTACCGGTAGTCCTAAAGGACTATTCTTGTTCCTCTTCACTTCTCCCTCTATCTATTCTCAGCCTATCTTTTGGCAGCAGCATCTGCAAATAAATTCAACTGCTGTCTCTCTGCTCATAGCTCAAAGACACCCTTTATTCCTAGACCTATCTTCGAAAGATGCCCAAGCTGAAGTCTCAGCCTTTCTCATACCTTTTCACCTTAAAGACATTAAAGCATGTTTCTCCCTCCACAACCACAAACCTCCATCCTTAAGGAGTTGCCACTAGCTCTGACATTCTAGGCATCACATTTTCCTTGCATTTTTCCTAGGTTTTCTCACCTGGGTGATTTAAAGGCCACACATACACAATATGGTGAAGGCAGTACTGTGCTAAATTTGCTTTTCATATGAGCAGCAGAAATATGATCCATCTTTTGTCTTGAACCTATACAGTGGCATTATTATGGCATGTTACCCATTTCAATTTAAGCTACTTCAAGAAGCACATACTACAAAGGCAGGCACAAATAACTGCTCTAAGTGACTGTGAGACACAAGCTGGGCTAGATGATCTGGGACCCTGTGCCCAGGAAGAGGCAGGATGCAACCTTCTGCATCTGGTTGTGTAAGGTGCACCCTCAGAGAGGCTGCATAACACAGATAATCTGTCACATTACATCTCTTCTTCAGTCTCTCGGCATCTCTCATTTTGAGTACGCCACGCTCTCATGCATTGCCCCTTCTGCTCCCTTTCACCTCAGCAGAATGCTGCAGCAGCTAGAGTCCCCCCTGCTTTAACCACATCACCTATGTCCAACCAGCGGCTTGCCCTTCAGTAGTACATCAAAGAACTGCTCACTCTCTCTTTCCAAGCCTTTCATTTAAAAGCAAAAGCTCAGCTCCCAGCCCTGCCTGAGCTGTGATGTGAACTCGTCCAAATAAGCACTGCCTGTGCTTTTTCCAGCATTTTCTTTTTGTCATGAAATAGCAGCCCAGGCATCACAGGCACCGATGGAGGCCTGAGCCATGGCAGTGCTCCTTATCCAATGGTCCTTTGAGTCAGTCATGTTACTATCTCTGGAAGGTAGCTGCTCTTTTTTTTTTTTTTTCCCTTTTCCCTCTCCTGGACATCCATATGGCTTATACAACACAGAGTAATGTGCTTGACTCCTGTGTTTCAGGCAACTAACTATAGATATTTAATCCACCCCGGGAATTTATAAAAATGCAGCCTCCCAAGATAACAAAGTCATTATCCTGACTCTTCACATTACTGTCCTCCTACACATTACAATAAAATCATTTCTTCATTTGCATTAGAAATCCTCTTTAGCCAATACTGTTAATTTTGCTTGAAGTTTAAAATGGAGGCTGTTCTTTCCCCACACCTCACTTTCTATTTCATCTGCTCCAGCTCTGTTTCAAACCCATTGCACATGTCAAACACGACTGGTTTGATCTTTTACCAACCAAGGGGTAGGTGGAAAGATCTTTCACAACTGCTTCCCTGTACCACTTGAGTTGCTGAGCTTCCCTTCCTTCCAACATCTCAGATGAACCTGTCACAAACGCCTTGGTCCGGCCTACTAAGTATCCTGTCCTCCATCTACTTCATCCTTCACTTTTCCTTGCTACATCTCATTGTTTTCTCAAACTTCCTCATTCTTTTGGCACTTCCTTTTCCCTTGGGCTCACCCTCCCTTGGCCCAACAGTGCCACAAGGGACACAAAAAATATATAAAGATAACCATTCATACCTGTGTCTTCCTCGTGCATCCTCAACACCATAGAAACGTATACACACAAACACTGCACCAGTACCACTGTTGTTCCATAAAAACAGTGCCAATTTTGTGAAGTTAAAAATCACAAGCAGCATGACCAGCATAAATTCAAGTATTCATAAGACTCCTTTTTACCTTTTCCACCCATCTGCAGCATGCATTGTACCATGCAGAAACCAAGTTTTTGTGGTTTTTTTGTTTTTTTCTATCTGCACAGCACATCCTGCAGTATGTAACGAGTGAAAAGTTACACCACCAATTCTGCAGGGTTGTGCAGCTGTGATTATAAAAAAAAAAAAAAAAAGAAAACCTTGCAGAGAGAAGGAAACTTTTTTTTTAGAGAATTTGATATGGTAAGGAAAAAAGACATACTTTTGGGTCCAATGTCATTTCATCAGGTCCAAGAGGCTCAACAGACACTGAAGACAGTGCTCTTTGTTTTGACACTTTTAAATCTAGTATTAATGTTAGACCCAATTGGAAGATATGAGCAAATGGATTCAGCCTTGATTTAACCCAAATTAGCCACAAGAAGATGAATTTTTCTACAGAAGCTCCAGGCTCCCAACCATCAGTCTTTCTGCTGACTAGTAACATCGTCTTTTTGTGGCCATCCCATTCTCCAAATACAGTAACAGAGCTCATAATTCAGTGTTTCTTTTGCAGAGGGTCTCCAGGCATAAAAGTGAGGAAATGGTAGTTACAATGGTGGTAGGGCTGCCACTTCCCTTGGGTGTACTTTCACCAGTTAAATGATGTTGGGTTCAAATTATCCAACTGATTAGTAAAAACAACTCCATCATTTTTTGAGGTTACTGTAAGAAGTATTGAGCATAATCTACTGATTACAGTGGATTACTACTTCTCTGCATCCTTAATCTGATTGTGGTAATCACAAAGCAGCTGTGTGATCACCTTTTCCATCAAAGAAGGCAGCAACACAGAGTAGCAATCTTCACTTGAAAAAGGGAGTTTTCTATGAGTAAAATGATTCAAAAAGTAGGAATGACTTCTGACCTTTAGCCTGCGGTCCTGGTCTCCGCTACACAGAGAATTTACAGACACTTTAAAGGTCTTCCAGGCTGGATTTAAATTATTCATCACAACCTGTGAGTGAAAAGAAAGGAAGGGAACCCTTAATACCTCTCCAAACAGAACGCTAACAAGAGCCACAATTTTCAGTACAGTATGTTCACCAGAAAGAGAAGAAAGCAGAGCTCGGCTGGAGGTTTGCAGAACAACATGCATGGGATATATATGCCCTTGAGCAACCTGCAGTTTTCAACACTCCTCCTCTGGAAAGCCCCAAAAAGGAGCACAGGTGGAAACGACCTGTACACAGAACACGCTACAGAGATTGCCCCAGCACTGCCAGGCCTCAGTGGGGGCATAACTCACAAGGGAAAGGTTGTGGAATGCATCCCTGAACTGGAACCCATGGAAGAGATACAGGACTGGGCAATGGGGATGGGCAGCATCAATTTACAGACACATGGTCTGCCGTGGCAGGAAGACTTTATGGGATCCATAACTGACAGGCTCATAACCCCAAATACCTGCCGCAGTTCCACCATGTACACCTAAATCCTGCTTTTTAAGACAGCACCAGTCATTACCATGGAAGCAATAATGACACTGGCACATAGGAAACTAATGTAAAGCACCCAGATTACAAATCTCTTTAGCACCAGCAACCTGAGAGAAGGTGGAGAAGATGGAACATAGAATTAATGGGAAAATATGATACTATATGTAGCATGGTTTGGGCTAAATATAGTAAGTATAACTCCTGACCTTCAAACAGAATATCTGCCAGTTTAATTAAACTTTGATCCTTGGCTTCATCTTCCTTTACTCTAATGTGCATAAGTCAAGAACTGATACCCATTAGTTAATAAATACAGAAGAAACAGGAGTGTTTTTAAATGTGGGTGCTTGCAATACCCTTTGTGACATGGGAGGCATATACTATTCCTCCTGACAGCCCACCCGTGTCCTTGGAAAATAAATCCAACCTTATTCCTTACCTCAGTCCTGTGAACAAGTTGTTGGGTTGCATCATCATTCATCCGGAAAATCTCCAGAAAAGGATCAGATTTGCTGAAAAAATCCTAAAATAAAATATAGGACAGGTTACTCTTGAGACTTCTTTTTCTTTGAGCTTTTCAGGCACAGTACACTGGTGCTTCTCTGACTGCTAATGAAACAGGAGAGCCAGCGTAGTTTTACTGAGACCTCTCAGTGTCTCTCAGGAATATTTCATTTTTCCCCCTTTCAACAAGGACTTCCATGGCACTGCTGTTGCTCTCGGTTTGACTATTCAATCACGGCAGGCAAAACTTTGTATAATTTCATTTTACATTGAGGTTCAGATACTCGCTGCACCACAGAACACCTTCCCCTCGTCTTGCATCCAGCTAACAACCCTGAGTGTTCTTACACAAACCTAAATTAAGTAAGTTGCTTCCTATAGTGTTGCTGCAATCTGGCCACAGCCTCTTTTGTTTCAACATCTAATTTCTTCTGGACACGCTGACTAGGGGGCAGAAGAGTCACTGGTTTTTAGCCCTCCACAGCTGGTGGGGAGGAAGTTGGCTAATTCAAATTTCTAACTGTGCAATGCTGCACGAGCAGGACTCAAATGGAGGCCATTTTCTGTAGTATCAACTCCTTTCTAAATTTTCTTCTCAAAGAGTCACATAATAAACTTTATTCATATGAATCTTATTGTTCTTTATAGGCCATATCCAAAACCACAGACCTTCACATCAATTTAAGGAAGTGAGGACTTCTGTTTGCTTTCCCAGTGTTTCTAGAAAAGCATTAGTGTAAAAATGATTGTAATATGCAATGCCCACCATACTTATTTTTTACTAGCTGGAGAGCCATTGAGATGGAGATAGCTTTGGATAAGATACTAGCCAAAGTCCAGGCACATCATTTTGGTCACATTTGTCTTAATTACAATTCCACAACTCCAAAAACCCAGTGAAATCAGGGCTGTGCAAAGAGACACCTGAATTTGAATGCCTGGAGAAGGCAGTGAGTCCCTAGGGAACACGAAGCCTTGGGCAACCTGAAGTCTTTTCCATGCCCTAAAGATGAGTCCTATCAACTCTGTTGCGTTCAGAGTGCTGCTCTGTGATCTGTTTCTTTTCCTACTAGAGAAAAGATAATGGTATGTTTAGAAACTGATGCAAAGCACATGTGTATGCATTTGTTAAATCTTACCATATGGAGCTCTAAACAACAAAGCCGTATGTTTGCTTATTTGTTCCAATTACATGGTTACAGGACATTTAATGTAAAAGCGTGTAGAACAGCACAAAACCCAACAAATTCTGTAGCTCCAGAATTTGTCTCAAGGCCCTGATGTAGATTTAGTATCTGGACTCCATTCAGCACTTAAAACTGCTAGTTTATTGGGAGCTTTGGTGATCAAATTCTGCCAGATTACTACTGCATACCAAACAGAACAAGTAGAGAGTGAGGACACTGGCTTAATCATGGTGATGCCAAAATTCAGAGTGAATGGGGTTCAAAAAGATTGAACTGCCTCTTCTCACCCATAAGTATGCTGATTGAAGCTGAGTAAAAGTTTAATGTTAAATGCAAGTTTGATAAGAAGTTATCTGAAAGAAAACACTTCAAAATGATACATCCGAGGAATGCACCCTGAAGTGCAGAAAAATTCAGAAAGGAAACCAGGATTTTGTGTAAGACTCAAAATACAGTATCGTTCCCAGCTGGGTATCATGAAAGCTGAAACAGCAAGTCAGCACTAGGAAAGTAATTTTTAATATTTGGTTTTAACTACCAACGCAGCACCACCTAAAGGGAAAGATTTTAATGCTGGTTGATAGCTTATATCACTCCCCCTTCAATGCAAAAACAAAGACTAATTCCTTTCAGAATGAAGGTACAAACAAATAATCCTTCAATATTGAAGATCCTTTGTAAGAGCTCAAAAATGATATGCTCAAGAAACACTTTATTTCATAGTTATTAATGTTTTCAAAGCATTTTGGTTGTTATGCTGAATCTAAGCTCTGCATTATCTCACAAGAATATCCTCTGAAAGAAGAATAGCAGCAATAAAGGTTTAAGGTTTTGATATTTTAATAATATTTAAATGAATAATGTAATGCATTTCCTAGTAGTATAATGCACATTGTTCTTTCAATATGTGCAGCAGTTACACAGTATTAACACAAGTACATGGCTTAAGCTCTAAAAAATTAACTACCTCCATTTCTGAGCCCCTAATTTGACATGTCTTTTAGTGCATTTTCAGAGCATGAGACTTTTAAAAATTCAGGTTTGGGGGCAAGTCAAAGGTCCATCAGAAAAGGGCTGAAGCAGCCAAAAGACACTAATCAGTTTTGAAAATTCTTCTGTAGCAACCCATGGCATTTAAGGATTTTTTGGTAGTCATTTAGTACTGGGGAAATATATAAAAAAGCAATACTAGCTTGTGCGTTGCAGACATTTGCTGGATAATCTTTTCAAGCCATGATAACTGCTTCTCAGAACGGGGAAAAGCAGTTTGCCTGCTTCAGTGCTCGCAATTTATTATAGCTATCATAAAAACGTAGCTGCTTGTTATGGTAATTGTGACACAGCTATTAATGCAATAAAACCTTTCCGAAAGTTATTGTTCCACTGTGAAGTGTTCTCAGTGGATCTCTTGAAACAAAAATGTGCCATCTGAGCTGACTGGGCTTCAATAAAACATGAAAATGCAGTTATACCTTCCCAACAAGCACTGCAATAAAAAACATAACCTTTATCTCTGCAAAGTCAGTTAACTAAAGGAAACTCTCATACCTGTGACTTTCCTATAATTTTTTACTGAATGTTTTAGCCACCTCTGCAGGAAAAAATTGAGTAGGCTTTACTTGTTTTACGGCCTCTCTAAAACTCTTCCAGTTTCATGTTAGGAGAGTAAAAAAAACCAAGAACAGAACATGAAACATATAATGCCTTTTAAATTAAACCAACAAATTTTGTTTAGTCTGCCAAAAACGTGTTGCTTGCACTTCTTTCCTTTAGCAGAACAAACTCAGACTTTTAAGGACCACAATCTGGACCCTCTTTCAAGGAGTTTTCCTTCAAAAGGCAGAGGAATAAAATTCTTGTCCATTCAAGATACTACTGATGGTAATGGATGGAAAGAATTTATCTTTTTTTAATCCTTAAAGCACATCCAGAATGTCTCACAACCCCTTCGTTTATCCCCAAGCTGTGAGACATTAGGATTCAACTGGCCTTCAAACCCCAACAGCTACCAGTGCATGAACCCCTGGCGTTACAAAAGTGACCCTGTATAGCAGAGCATGACCAACCAGTCCCACAGGCTTCCTCTGTCTTTAAGGAGACACGAAGGCCAGTTCCAGCCCTCGGTCTGCTTCTCTGATCTTACCTCTCTACTCAGGTCTTCACTTCTCTGAGTAAGGAGAGGCATGTAAAACCATGCTTAGGATTTTACAAGACGGGCTCTTCTCAATTCTTTGATGGGTTTTTTTGACCTTTATGTGACATTTGGGCACTCATACTTTTTCACCAACGGCCAAACTATGCCATTTAAGTATTTTCAAACCTTAATAATAACAACTACTAATAGTGTCTTGCATCTACTAACATCAAAGTTCATTATAAGCCATATCAAAAGCTATAGCCATTACTTATAAAAGAGGAAAGCTGAGGTTCAGCCAGCTTTAGAGCTATGTCTCTAGTTGCAGGAAACTGAAAAACTTCTTTCAACTCCAACAGACTTCCAGCGATTTTCATCAGCTGAAGACAGGAGTCAGATAACACACAATGAGTCATTGCCTGAGTTCCACACTGCACCATCCAGGATTTTTTTATTAGATGGAGCCCACCTTGTCTGGACATGTTAAAACGGCAAGAATGACAATGTTCTTGCAGCATTTCAGAATGACTCTCCTTAACTTTATCTCCATAAAGTGTTTCAACAACTCACTAAAGCTATTGCCCAGACAACACTGACCTAGCTCATAAGCACAGTCTGGCAGTATCCTTTTAATTTATACCAACAATAGCCACAAGTAAATCATGATATTTACACCAAATTATATTTCACATTTGTAGAAAAGGAATTACCAAGTGAAGTCTTACACTGTTGTATATATCCTTTCTTTTTTTCTAGATGTGGCAGCATGTGGAACAGGAAAAAACTTGTGTATAACTTTGGAAATCACATCTAAGGATGGTTGTCTAAAGAGAGGTTGTTAACTCTACATTTTGACACCTAAATAAATTATGTGATTCAGAAATACTACAACTCCAGCAACTCTGAAGGAAGAGGTAATTCATCTTTCAGATGAGAAGCAAATTTAGATCCTGATCATTTATGATTGTTAGTGACCCTAAGCACAGTAATGTTATTTACTTGTATGTTCTAAATAAATTCCAGTACTATTAATCTTTCTGTGTACTTTCGATGTACTTTCTGCTTGCCTGACTTTCTCTGGCAGTTTCGAATGAAAATATTATTCATCAGTTATGGCTGGATTTTGAAAATCTGATGTATGTTTCCAAAAGTGCTCTCACTGATTTGATTTTAAGCTACTCATACGTCAAATGTTTACAAGCACATTTTCGCAGCATCAGTCGTAAACTTTTGTATAATATTACCATATGTTTCTAATTAGAAGCAGCTTCACATATAACAAGGGACTAAAAGGGTCATAAGTCTTATGAGGTCTATTAATGATAAAGATATTCCCCAGATTATCACCAATAATTATGTGTCTTCTATTACACTGAAATAACAGGGGATTTGCCTTACAAGCAGTCACCTGGGTTTCTTGGGCTGTGTATTGCTTGAGGTGCTTATTATAAATGTATTGCTAAACAATGGGTATTTTCAGAAAGAGGTAGTCCTTACAATGAAGAGTAGCATTTGAATTTTCTTATTAAAGAGGGGAAAACTTCTTAACAAACGTGCAAGAGTTTTCTTCTCACATTCAAGCTATATCATGACTCAGCTGTTACGAAGTTTTCTAGCTTTAAGATGCTTACTTCAACTATAATGTCTTTGACTATATATGGAAAGCTCGCTTCTCTAAGCACTTCTGATCTGTGGCATTTTAAATAATTAAATTGTCTTGGTTGTAGCGTAATTAAATTGTCTTGGTTTTAATTAGATTCCCTTGAGTGTTTTTTTTTAATTACTTCGCAACTTGAGGAGAGCCTCAATCTGAACATTCATCTGAAATCTCTGATGTGTTTAATAATATAAGGCAAAAAAAGTCTGTCGGGGAAAATCTCATCAAATTATATTTGCAGGCATTCCTATATCTTTCAGTAAGGTTAATATCAAGCAGCTTACCTTGTCATCCAATTTCCGTGCACTGAATGAAAGTTCAACGTAGTCGTCATTGCCAGACAGTTCCTCTGCGATCACCTAAATGGAAAGCTACAGTTGAGTTTTGCATGGTATAATGAAAGGGGACAAAGATGCCATTTTCCAGTGTGAAGACCATAGACCCCATTACATCTAAGTGTACGAAGTATGGTACAAGTTAATATGTTTCTCTTTGCAATCAGGAAGGGCTAAGAGCATTGAATGAATCCCTTGCTCAGCTGACGGGTGGCACCTTGTTAAGCCTACAAACCTGAGTCACTTCGTATCGTGTAACTATGCCTTGTCAATCACCTATCAATGGACATACATCAACATCCATCAGGGATCCCTTTCCTCTGACCAAATACTTTTCCTCAGACAAGATGACGGAGAATTCCACAGTCTCAAAGTATCCAGGGGGACAGGAAAAAGCTGTACAAGAGTTGAATTATTTGAGTCTAAAGCTTAATTATTTTTATGCTGCTTTAGCATCATTTGGCAAACAAAGTGGAAAAAGGAGTGAAGTCACCTGTCATTAGTTGCCATGAAAGGCACATTTACAGTAGGAGAGTTCTCCTGGTATAGTTCTTCTGCAATAGCTACATTGGCAAAACCATTTACTATAGACTGAGTCAGAAGAAAGTAACACTAAAATAACAGCGTGATTCTTTAGATGGCCTAAGCTATGCTGGTAATGATGATAGTTCACTGTGCTGTGAAATGTTGTTAAGAAAAACCTCAACTAACCAACCGCCAAAATATCCTTCCTGTTTAATCCATTAAAATACTTCTGTGGACAGAAGGTATTAACCAAACCTTTCAGTGAGATATTTAACTGAAAGAAGTTCTTTGAAACAAACCACATTATATTTTATTTGACAGTTATAAAAACTTTCAGTATTGTAAATATTCTCCCCAGAAATTAAAGCACCCAAAAGAATGTACTTCCTGGGTGTTTCATGCCCAGGGCCACATGCTTGGCAGCCATGTCAGCTCTCCAGCCAGTCTCACACCATCTTCACTGCACAGACTCCAGGTCCTCAGGGAGCTGCTGGGACACCCCAACGATTCTTCAAATTGGCTGAAGGCTGCTGAAAGCTGCAGTCAAAACACTGCGGCGCAGGGTGCTTTTACTGCCCACGCAGGCAGCTCCCAGGAATTAGCCTGGCTGTCTACAGCATCAATAAACTTCACTATCACTGGGATTTTTTAAGACCTTTTTTCTTTCTTTGATAGAAACTAACTTAGACTGTGCATTGGGCATAACTGGCAGGGGTTTGGTAGCAGGGGATGCAGGGGTGGGGGGTGTGAGGGGAGGCTGTGAACTGCCCTGTGCTCACCACAGCTGGCCCCAGGCGGCTCAGCAATGGATAGCAGCCTCCAACTGCACCCCAAAATATCAACTCATCAGAGGCGCGTACGGCACGAATGTGTGACCATATTTAAGGAAGGGCGGCAGCTCCTAGAGGCAGGGGTCACAAAGGCAGGAGCAGTAGGAGGCCCAAGAGGCCACCCTAAAAAAGATCCAGAGGAGGCATGGAAAAGGGGATGTTGTTGGGGACCCAGCTGGAGATGTGCTCTTGGAAAGAGTGCCTCCATGACAGAGGAGGTACCTCTGAGGGCCTGCCCCACCAGGTAAGCCTACGCTGGAACAGGGACTCCCCCAAAGGGACCGTGGCCCATGTGTACGCCCATAGCAGAGCTGAGAAAATAAGTAAGAAACAAAGCGCAGCAAAAAAAAAAAATTGGTGTTTTCTGGTCCTGACCTGTGCCACCCTGTGACCTCACCAAAGGGACTGAGCGAAACATGTAGTGAAGACAAGGGGAGTGGAGACTATGATGGGGGCAGGAGAAGTGTCTGAACTGAAGCTGAGCCCAGGGAAGGGGGAGGAAAGGTGTTTTCCCTAAGAGTTTGTCATACTTGTTTCTCAGTACCCAAATCAGTTTACACTAACTGGCAATGAATTAAAATAAGTTAAACTGCCTGAGTTGAGACTGTTCTTGCTGTGACATCTCATAGCAGTAAACTATTGGATTTCCTGATGCAAGGTATTCACACACAGCCACATAGTGGGAAGAGATGCTTAACTGTGCATTAAAAGTACCATCACACAGACATGTGTGTCATGTTTCACATGTTCCAGGCAAATGTGAGCTTGTCGGAGATTTGACTCACAGAGTCTGACACATTTCTCTTCCATGTAGTGTGGTGGTTTAAAAAATCATAAGCTGTATGGGCACAAGTTGGAACATAGGAGGTTCCACTCAAATATGAAGAAAAACTTCTTCACAGTGAGGGTGACAGAGCCCTGGAACAGGCTGCCCAGGGAGGTCATGGAGTCCCCTTCTTTGGAGATTTTCAAGACCCATCTGGATGCAGTCCTGAGTAACATGCTCTAGGCAATCCTGCTTCAGCAGGAGAGTTGGACTAGATATCTCTATGGTCCCTTCCAACTCTAAAAAATTCAGTGAAATTCAGTATATGACCACCAGCACTCTGGGATTTGCACACCAAGTTTGACAAATATTTT
>JAHREE010000179.1:949501-1073610 GCA_033628505.1 Tringa tobata
GACCGTGGCCCATGTGTACGCCCATAGCAGAGCTGAGAAAATAAGTAAGAAACAAAGCGCAGCAAAAAAAAAAAATTGGTGTTTTCTGGTCCTGACCTGTGCCACCCTGTGACCTCACCAAAGGGACTGAGCGAAACATGTAGTGAAGACAAGGGGAGTGGAGACTATGACGGGGGCAGGAGAAGTGTCTGAACTGAAGCTGAGCCCAGGGAAGGGGGAGGAAAGGTGTTTTCCCTAAGAGTTTGTCATACTTGTTTCTCAGTACCCAAATCAGTTTACATTAACTGGCAATGAATTAAAATAAGTTAAATTGCCTGGGTTGAGACTGTTCTTGCTGTGACATCTCATAGCAGTAAACTATTGGATTTCCTGATGCAAGGTATTCACACACAGCCACATAGTGGGAAGAGATGCTTAACTGTGCATTAAAAGTACCATCACACAGACATGTGTGTCATGTTTCACATGTTCCAGGCAAATGTGAGCTTGTCGGAGATTTGACTCACAGAGTCTGACACATTTCTCTTCCATGTAGTGTGGTGGTTTAAAAAATCATAAGCTGTATGGGCACAAGTTGGAACATAGGAGGTTCCACTCAAATATGAAGAAAAACTTCTTCACAGTGAGGGTGACAGAGCCCTGGAACAGGCTGCCCAGGGAGGTCATGGAGTCCCCTTCTTTGGAGATTTTCAAGACCCATCTGGATGCAGTCCTGAGTAACATGCTCTAGGCAATCCTGCTTCAGCAGGAGAGTTGGACTAGATATCTCTATGGTCCCTTCCAACTCTAAAAAATTCAGTGAAATTCAGTATATGACCACCAGCACTCTGGGATTTGCACACCAAGTTTGACAAATATTTTTAACTGAAAATAATGAACCCTCTCCTACAACAGACTCCTAACTGGAGAAGTTGAACAAGGTTCTGTTTTTATCCCACAGTCATATAATAAAATTTTATTGATGAGACATTACACAGTCAAAGGACTAATAAAATTCCAGCAAAACATGCCAAGACAGGAATTTTCACAATCCTATAAAAACCTCATAATTCACTACACTGAACATATTAGGAAACTAGTATTTGTAACTTGCATACTTGTAAGACAGCTGGTATGTACCCCAGGTCCAGAAATACTGACAAATAATCTATTTTGACCTATTCTGTTGAGATAATTTTGTCAGATTCATTTTTGTCTGAGTTCAGTTTTCTCCTATTCAAGTAAAGTCAACTTGCTCCTCAGCACTGCTGGCTGGAAGCCAAAGCAAGTAACTAAGGTCCATATTTCATGGTTATCACCCAGTGTTAGGCCAGCAGGGACTATTAACTCATTTTCTCTCATCTTCTGTATGTCACGGAGCATTAATTTTTGACAGAACACTCTATTAACAAATGTAACTATTTTAGCTGAACCAGAATATTTGTGCTTTCACAAGACTAAACACCTTTGTGTCTCTCATAGAACAGGAGGGGGGTCCAGAACACCATGGTGATGGACAAGATGACATATGCCCAGAAAATCCCAGCAGGTGAAACACACCGAGTTATTTAGAGAGAAAAAACTCTCTCCTGGTTCTATTCAGCCAGATGAGCGGGGAATTCCTTTCCAACCCCAGACCAAAAATAATTTGCATTTAAGCAAACCCCTTCCCAGCCAAGCACCAAAGAAAGACACCTAAGAAAGAAAATTCCTTGGGCTCTCAGCAAGCATTATTTCTCATAGTCTGCTGTCTCTTCTGTGGCTGAAGGCAGAAAAAAATCCAAACAAGCAAGCCAAAAGAAACCCATCTGGCTAATTGCACATCAAGGGAAAAAATCCTTCTCAACCCCATGAGGCTACAGAGCAAAGATCCCCAAAGCAGAATATTTTATTATAATCTTTGTCTTAATGCAGAGCTGCAAATGTCACACACATGCTAGGTTCAGTGCAGACAAGCTTGATCTCCCAAACAAGCCAGCAATGAGAAAAATGAAAGAGAGGTAATACATTGATTTGTAGATGTCAAGATACACATGGGGCTATAACTATCAAGTTCATAACTGCATTACAACACAACTAAAATACCTAATCTCATCAAACCTCTGCATCTGGTGTTGCTGGACGTGTGTGTGTGTTTTCTGAGTTGCCTTTTTTGTTTTGTTTTTTGTTTTAGGAACTGGAAAAAGCCCAAGGGTGAAAAAACATCAGACTCTGTGTGTCAAAGCAGGTCAACATGAATTCCTGAACGTTCTAGATCTTCAGCTAAAAGTAATCAAGCAGCCCAACTTTCTTGCTGTCATCAAAGGACCTTAAAAGTAGTAGTAGTAAATATTGTGGCTTTTGTACAAATCATACATTATTTGTTGAGATTTCCTTACAACAAGCCTTTGTCAGAAACAGCAAAAGTAATCTGTTAAATAAACAATTTAAATATATTTCTCAATGAAGGGTTGTTCTGGTGACTTAGCAGGATGCTTTTAGGGAGAATTAGTCACAGTAGATATTTCTAAATAACAGGAAAATAAGAGTGTATTTTAGACTGACTTACTGTTATAGATGACTTTCCTGCTGTGTTCCCATGTTTGAGTAAGGACTTTGAGAGTTTCCTCTGAGAAACGATCTGCACAAAAAAAAACCACAAAAAAAACCACAGGAAAAAAATTAGAATCTGTAGTAAATACATGGCTTATTGTGATTTCATCTTTATGTTGCCCTTTTTTTTGTGTGTATCAAGGTAGTGTCTTAATCCACAATCAGAGTTAGCACAGTAAGACCACGACTAAGAAGAAAGATCTGCAGACAGGATGCAATGGAAGGACAAAGCGAGCAGATAGAGTGAAGCAGAATGGGAAGAATACAACTCACTGAGTTAAACAGACTAGTGGAAACCACATCTCAGATTTTCCTCAACTATTGCCATGATGGAAACAGCACGACAGAAGTAAGATTTAAACAGACTTTAAAGACAGTAAGTGGGGAGCTGTACACAGCAAATCTATCAGAGTTGTTTCTAAACCCCATTCATTTTTATAGGAAATTTAAGTCCATTTTAAAGAGACAGCATTTATTTTATTTCAAAATATCAGCAACTCTAAACTCAGGACAGAAGCAAGCAATCTGCCTCATACATTTAGTTCCAAAA
Source organism: Tringa tobata (assembly GCA_033628505.1). Lineage (NCBI taxonomy): Eukaryota > Metazoa > Chordata > Aves > Charadriiformes > Scolopacidae > Tringa > Tringa tobata. The sequence continues at coordinate 952,623 of JAHREE010000179.1, forward strand.
TTGTCTCCTTTGTTTATCCCTAGAACTCAGCATTGCAAATAAACTTGTCCATTGACAAATTTATAAATGTACTTGAAATAAATGCTATCAGAGTGACACTGACAAAATATGTTATTTCCCATATCAGCAATCATTAAATTCCCCTAAAGATCTTGAAATGTTTAAAACTAAACCTGTAAAAATAGTAGAAAATGAAAAAGCTTTAGAATAATGCTTAAATAGTAAGCTACAATGATGTCCCAGTATATTAGGTCCCTCTTCTCTGCAAAGTTAATGCTGTATTAATTTATTTATTTTTAAATTGGAAAACGTAGAGAGATTTAGAGGCTTACAGACTCCAAGCCCATCTGAGGAATCACAATTAACATTATTTTTACTGTGACAGTACTGTAGCAGGATCGTGCTGTGCAGATACTGAGCAAAAGATCACTTCTGCCCTGGGAAAAACCCTAACCTCTGGAATGTGGCTTTTATACTAGAAACAGTCCTTTCCTACATCCAGCATTACTTGGACAACTTCATCCAGATGGCTAATCTATAGCACTTCAAATAAAATGATCCATGAATAGACATCTTTGGCAAAACATGCAGAAGTACTGTTTGTAAAAGAGAGGCAATCATCAAGGGAAAAGAATGGCTCCAGGCCCTTTATTAGAGTCCTGGGTATCACATACATTTCAGCAATAAACCACATCAGTAGGTTATGGCCAGGGCTGGAGGAGCGTGAGTAATGCAAAGTCACAGCCAGGCAAAAAAGGTGCTGTGAGAGAGGAGTGAATAGTACGTCAATTTTAGCCTAAAATCACCATGGGGAAACATGTCTGTCCTGTCCATCAACTTGCTGAATTGATCAGAAAAGAAAAAACAGGACCTCATATTATCCTCAACTACTCTCATGACAGAGACAGCAGGACAAAAGCAAGTTTAAAATGGGGTTTAAATGCGAGACAGGAGAGCCATCACATGGCTGGATCACAGGCCTGCCACAGAGCTGGACAGGACATGCAGAATCACTTTGTGCAGCTTCTCGCTCCTAATGCAGGACCAGTTACACCTGGGTCAGCTATACCTGACAGATGTGTGTCTAATCAGTTCTTAAAGATATCCAGAGGTAGAGCAAAACATTTATTATGGTATACCATTTATTATGGTATTCATTACCCTTACTGTAGATGTATTTTCCTAACAGCTAACCCAATTCTTTGCAGTTTAAGCCCATTATTTCTGTCTAATGCACCATGAATAAGTAAAACAATCTTTTTCCCTTCCTCTTTCAGGCAATCTTTATATCTGAAGATCAATATCAACTCTCCACAGTCATTTTTAGACTACAGAAGCCAAGTTTGTCCTATCTTTCCTTTTTGACTAAATTTTCTAGCCCTCAATCCACTCTCACTGCTCTCTGTTGAGTCCTCATGGACTGGCTCATATGCTAATCTTGGACATAATACTCCTGGTCCTTCCTACTCACGAAGACCATCTCCTGTCTTGCAAGCTATGCTGCTGATTCACTCCAAAATTGCATTTGACTTATTTTAAGACCACCATGACACTGTTAACTAATGTTCATTTTACGACCATTTCAGATTGCCATTTTTGCAGCTAGCAATTACTTACATGAATAATTTAACACTTGCCCTCGTTGGACTGCCTTCCATAAACCAGCCTGCTGCCATCATCTCACTCACTTTTCCAAATTAACTTTTGGATTTCACCACTAGTATTGGTCAGTGGTAACAACAGACAGGGATACAGTTAAGATGACCAGTACTGCCAGGGTTCAGATGTCCTTTTTCCTCCCTAGGATCTTGGAAAGATTTGCTGTGACCCCTTAAGTCACCCATACCTCTATTTTCTTGCCCGCTAAATAGGTTCAAGAACAAATCGTTACACTTCCGTGAACTAGGAGGTGCAATTTAAAAAAACCTTTGAGATTCTCCAATGGGAGGTAATACAGAAATACAACATATTATATATTGTTAGTATATCGTTAAACTATGGGTTCTGTACCAACCAGACAATGAATTATGGCAGCTGGAGAACAGGGCCCGTTTATCTCTATGACCTCTCCCCCCTCCAGGAGATGCACAGACAACTTTGTAAAATAAAATAAGCTCTTCACTAAAAGCTGTGGGTATTGTGTACCAGAAACCTTTTCAGATATGTTACATTTCCATATATATGAGAGAGAACTTGGATGGGAACCTGTCCTTCAGCTAGCCTTCCGTAGAAAGAGCAGGACTTCTCCCCCTGAACTACCCAAATTCCTACAGCTCCCTTTGCTGCTTTGGAAAGTATCCCAGCTTTCCAGAGGCATCAGGCAGACAGAAACCTGAAGCTTGGGAGCTCCCATGCAGGTGGCAAATAGAGGGCTCACAGTTCCAGAGAAGATAATTTATTCTGACATTCCCATTAGCAGATTGTATTAATAAGACTTGCTCTCTAAGCCATTAGCATCATTGTGACACAGTAAGCACTCTGCATATGTAAATAAGTTTATTTGGGTGCAACCGTTTACTAGTTGTTAATTAAGTGGCCAGTAAAAAGAACCTTCCGTCTGGTAACAATGTGCCAACATCATTGCCTCAAACTGTAATTAGTGACGTGGGATCCACAGACTATCATAGCAATCACTGTCAAGGAATCCACTCTCCTTAGCAGGAAATTGTTCATGCACTGTACAAATCAGCTCTCATTGGTTACAAGAACCACTTCTAAAGAAGCTGCCATCCATTGTATATAATACTTACTGTTATGTATCAGTGTAAATCTTCTTCTGAACAGTATCATAAAAAGCATTTGCTGACCTGATTGCCAGATAGCAAATCCTAAACAACGATAACTCAAGGGCCTAGAAAGCATTTGTCTAAGTTCAGAGTTACAGAGACAGATGAACTGGCAAAATGGCTCACAAGAAGGTAATTAACAACAGGTATTTCAGACTTTCAGAAGTCTTTGGTTTGACTCCTACTTTGAAAACTTGCAATTTAAAACTTCAACTTCATGGGAAAGGTGTTTTGTCCAAAACTGATTTGATGATGCGCAGAAAGTAAATGTCTCTCTTCTTTCTAAAACACAGATAGTAGAATCCAGTTCAGCCCTAATAAATCTCATTACCTTTCCAGAATGTGGTTTTTTCATGAACTTTTTATTAGAAGCGTGACTTACCCAAGAACGAATGGATGTAGAAATCTCTGAGATTTAAGAGATGAAGCTAAATGAGACTTAAGAAGTGAAGTTAACTTTACTTGTGGCTACAGCCACATATAAACTACTACCTAGTTCAGGTCTGAGACAGCCACATGTCCAATAATATGTATCATACCGAATATGTTTGCAAGAGGTAGGAATAGGAAAACCCATTGCTCTGTTTTAGAGAAGGAGAATATGCACATGAAATGATTCCTATTTATCAAATATGCAGTCATCTCACCAGGACATCATTTTGACTGGATTTCTGGTCGGCAGTGCTAAAGGACATCAATTCTGTGGTAAGACAGGGGTGGGATATTCCCTTGAAGATGATCTTAATTTGTCTTACTACATACAAGCCCAAACAGGTTAAGGAGAGATCTGAACAGATGATCTATATTGCTGTAATTATATCTCGATTCCCAGGTTGCCATTTGATCCTATTTCCAATTTAAAATATATAAAAGGTACTTTGCTTTTTTTTTATTTATTTTAAAAGCATGAACAGATGCAACACTTTGGATAAAAGCACTGAGGCACTGACACCAGCTGTGTACAGTGCATTGCTCAGCAGTCACTAAGAGATGAGGACTCTGATGAAGGTTTGCTTTCTCCTCTGTCTGAGTCACGGCTAATCAGCACTGTGTAAGTTGACCTGTGAAATATAATGACTTATTTTACCTGGCTTGTTTAAGAATGTTTTAAAATGTATTTTTCTGTCATCCTTCCTTAATGAAATATAGGGATAACTTTCAAAAATATCATACAGAATTCCCAATCGAAATAATGAGAAAATGTCAATATGACTTTTTAACCTAGTGATTTAGCATTGGCAGGAACAGATAAATCCCATCTATCGTATTGAGAAGTCCTGTTTACACTGACAGCTGGGGCTGGTACAAGTTCTTTCCACATCATTGACTCAGTTTTGCAAGGTGCCACCCTGAGCTGGAGGCCTGATGGTCACATTCCATATTTCCTCTGGGATCAGAAAGCCGTGTGCTTTTTGTTTATTTACTTGCTTCAATTAAATTGACCTGTATAATATCTAGCTCTGGATATAACACTAATATTCATTTGTTAAAGGCTTCTTGAAACTTCCATGGATAATGGCCACAGCACCTTTTCTATTTAGATGACACTTTGCTTTTGTTGACTCTTGTGATGTGAAAACACTGGTCTCTGATTTTGACAGAACCAAGGACTGGGCAATACTCTGCTTAGCGACATGTGAGAGTGTATGCAACTTAGCTTTGTGGTTACAAAACTAGAAGATTAGGAGCATCTAAAATCACTCCTTCAATGTCTCAAATTCTTTATTCAGACTGGCATCTTTTGCCCATTGGACTTTCTTACAGGAACTTCAAATTTAGTTATTTAGAAGCCAGGTAAGGCATAAATTTTCCTCCACAGCACACAACTTGAAGTCTCTGTGTCTCTTCCTTGCTAGCTGGGGTAGTCAACAACCATTTCCCAGCACCTCTATGTTAGCTCTTCTCCCAGATGTGTTACTCCTGTCATATGGACTTGCACAGTTGCTTAACTTTCTTCTAGCAGATCCAACTCTTTTCAGGACTGCAAAGAACACCTAGTCACATTTTACTGTCATTTTTCCCTTGATCCAAATGCCTTTTACACAGACTGAATCTTCACCACCAAATGCATTAACTTGCCCAGCTGGCAAGTGTGTGCCCTTTGGTGCCACACACCACTCAACCTTGAGTCTGGAGAAGCAATCTCCCACCAAACAGCAGTGGTAGAGCACGCCCTAGAACTGTGTTGATATATGAAGGAAAGAAAAGTAGCTATCATACTCTGTCCAAAAATGTCTCTCTTGAATCTTTCACCAACCCTTGCAAAAATCCGCAAATCCTTCTCTAGACATCTACCTGCCCTCTGGTGCATGTTCATCCCTGATCAGCTCCATAGCTTGACAGGGCTTCTAACTCAACAAGCACTACTTTCCTCGTGTCCACTAGGCACTACTTCCATTTCTATATTTCCCAATTGCAGTTGAACTACCCCTCTAGCTGCAGAATTACCACTGTAAGCTCCCAGGCTTGTTCATGGTTTTTGGCATCATGTTAGCCCCTGTACCAGTGTCCAGCTTAAGCTCATGAACATTCCAGTTGCTTTTGGACTGCTAACCCACGCTCCTTTAGCTGTGATAATAGCTACTGGTCCTCTAGTGAACCTTTCCCAGCTAATCTTCTCATCTTTTTGCTCACACTGTGAATGCACTTCCCAAGTGCATATTTCACTCCCCTATGAGCATCTTTTTTTAAACATGGCACTACTTTGTTTACAAAAGCATGTACACCTCCCTGTGGTGATGCTTATGAGGCCAGCTAGGAAGCACATTTTGCCCAAACTGCATTTCTCTGTGATATAATGATTTACATTTCACAGTACCACAGCTCTGCTTCCTCCTCCCTTCTTCGACTTTGGCAAGGGGTAATTCTGTGCCCTGCAGTTGTCTTTTCCAAGCATTTTGTCTCAGTTATAATTTGGTGTCTTAAGATGGGTTCTGTTAATGTCCTGAACTGACAAGACTGAGTCTGCAACCTTACATCAGCCTTCCATATTTTCATTTTGTTTTTCCCAATTTAGAAAAGTGAACAAACATGTTCTTCAAAAGGGATTCTTCAAACTCCTGTAATACAGTGTCAGTTGTCCTCCCCCAGTTGAATTAACTAAGAGCTACTAAAGCATTAAATGCTTCAAACCCACTTTATAAAACGTCTGTTTCTATCTTACTGTCATCCTCTTTGCTCGCACCCCACTGCTTGGAGAGAGAGGATGAATGCTATTTAATCCTTCTTGAGCTGTCCTCCACATTTTTGGGGAGGAACCACTGTGTTGCATCTTTCTGTCACTAGTTTGGGTTTTTTTTGGTTGTACCCTCTTGTGCTCAGCATTGCTTGAGTTCAAAAAGTGAGAGAAGTACTTGTGAAATTTCAGCCTCCAAGCCGCCTGCTCAGCACTGTACAGCAACCTGTCTTTTTAAAACAACAGTTGACTTGAAGTTTTTCAGAGCCTCCTGAAGTTACAGCTTTTTGAATTGTTTGTTGCCAAAGGTGCTAAAATGCATAGCTGGCCCAACATAAAGTATCTTTTATCCAAGTTCTGTTCCTTTCTTGACAAGCAACTCCATCTTGCCAAGTCGGGACAGATATTTTAAACACATGCAATTGAAATTACTTGACTGTGTTTCCAAAATCATTTTCGTCCTCGGTGTATGGCAAGAGGAGGATTCTGTGATATGTAAAACTCAGGACATAATCATATAAAAAGTATTTACTAGTTATAGCACACACTCTCTTAAGCTCTCCTCCTTGCATAAAAATGAGTACAACCCTTAAAGCACCTTTTCACAGCTACAAAGTCTCCCAAATGAAGCACTATAATATTTTCATTATATTGCTGTAAGTGTAAAAAACCAAGCAGAGTGGCTAGACAAATGATTTAAGATTTAACATTTGTAAAAATGTATCTTGAAGCTTGTCAATTAAAATATTAGCGTGCTCTTGCTCTAATCCATTTAAGTCAGATACTGTATGCTTCTAAACACCCACAAATAAAATGACAGACTTTAAGAACATTTTACCTGTGTGGGTAAATTACTGATCTAAGCAAGGGAAGAAGAACTGAGGTAGCTGTGGCTTGGTGTAGAAACTGTCTCTCTGTCTTCATGCATTAATCTTTAGCCTGGTTTTTGACAAAGTAATATTTATATAACTCTGATGTGCTTGTGTTTGTCTTGCTATCTATCCCCCAGCCACTCCTGGATCCACCAAATAATTTCCATGAATGGTGGCATATAGTCAAAAATGCATCAAGCATCCTACATTTCAACATGAAAAGAGACCAGACAGCAAGGAGATGCCGGTGACATTACTACATTCTCATGAAAAAATGGTTTTGGGAATGACTTCCCCCCATTCACAGATACCAAGAAATCCCTGCAAGAGAACAAGTTCAGATGTGTATGTCCATAATGAAGGTAATGTCATTCTAACTGCTCACAGAATTCTTGTTTCTCGGTAGAGCCAGTTTTATTGTTACAATCATCCTCCCTGTACCATGCTCAATACCCTTCAAGATTTCTTTAGTTCCCTATAGTATTGATCAGCTCACAATCTATTTACAGCTGAGTTACACCTCTCCCTGTCTTTGTTAAAGATCTGTACCTGAAAATAGTCAATCAAAACAGAACACTGAGAAAAAAAAAGATATCCCTATCATAGGAGGCAACAATGTTATTACAGGAGATAGCTTATCAATATCATAAAAAGACTTTGGATTTAATTAGTATGTAGTGTAGCAGCCCTTCTATAATTAGTCATAATAATAACTCACTATAATAGCAAACTAAATTTTAAATTACTTTTCTAAAGACTGCTACAGTAATTCATACAAAAAGGTAAAGTATGTAAAAACAAAGCAGTACAAACTGTACAGGTAATTCCATTAACTTTGGCAAGATTCATCTAGAACTGAAAATCTTAAAGCTTCAGTGATCATGCTGCAATGGCAAACCAAGAGCTTCCTGAGGATAACTGAGGTGTTTAAATGGTTAGCTGAAGTTAGGGAAGAGCGCTGCATTGATGATTTGCTTCTGCTCTGAGTCAACCCTGATAGAAAATTACATTCATATCTAATAAAATACATTATTCATCCCACTAATGAATTGAGCAACTTCATTTGCAGGAGATCAAAGGCCAAGTATTTAAAGGTATTTAGATACCTAAGGAGGCATACAGACATCTAATGAGATTTAGAAATTCAAACACCTTGAAAAAACTGGTCCTATGTCTTGTGCACCACAGAAGCAGTCAACAGTCTATTAAACAAATATTCTTATGCAGACTATTTCAATTTAATTAGTTCAGGTGCAATCATGGCTCTTTTAGCCTTTCTCCAATTCAAGAGCAAGGGGATTTGCAATGGCTGAAGTTGAACTAATAATCAGTCAGCATTTTCAAGTGCATAACCTGCTAATGGCATATATTATTAAAAGAGAAACAAGAGAAACAATACTCATTACTGAGAAGGAAGATTTTCAATATAATTTCAATATAATTGTGTACAATATAATGTACACAAATGCATGTATGGGAAATATTAAATCTCTAAATAAAACTAGAAAAGGTTCTTGGCAGGAAAAGATGTACATCTCTGCATTTTTCTTGTGGTATTAGTTGAGCAAGTAAGGGAGTTTGTGAATTGTAACAATATTTTAACACTTCTGTAAATGAAAAGAAATCAAACAAGGAATGGAATCACAAATTTGAAAATGGCAAACACCAGATGTGGTAAATAATGGAAGAAAAACCACAAAGGCTATTCCCACACCGCAGTGCTGGGACAGTTCACAGCATTTAAGAAATAACAATTTTACTGGTTCTATAATTTAATGATGTTGCAGGCACAGCCAAGCAGTAATCAAGACATGTCTTGGCAATCTAAGTTCCTTTAGTTCCTGTAAGAAAATGATTACTCCTTGATTCAATTTTTGTGAGTTCTTAAAGATCAGGCTGAGACTTTTGGGTGAAACTTTACAGAAAAAAAGGGTTGCTAAGTCACTCTCCTGATACTTAATTCCTGTGTGGTTAAGAGGTTTACTTTGGCTATTAAAAAGTTTGAGCCCCTAATGTACTAAATGATGCCATTTTAATGCTTTATTAAGTTTATGGAATATAAAACAAAACAATTTCAATAAGAGAGCATTAGTGAGGCTCAGAACACATGAAGGCACTAATACGTAAACAGAAAAGGTCTTGGGTTTGAGGTTTTGCAATCCCAGATGAAATCCCAATCATGAAAGTTAGGCTATCAAATTTCTGATAATGATCATCCCTCTAAGATTTTTTTCCCAATGTTTTTTTTTGATGGACAAAACCCCTCAACCTACTAAAAAAAAAAAAAAAAAAATTCTATCTCCTGCCCCACAATACACACAATCACAGTTTTTGTGAGCCACCAAAAAGCAAAGAACTACAAAAGCTCCATAGATTAAATGGGGATTCAGTAGGAAGTGATCAGTCTGAGTGAGTGGAGCGTATGAACACCTTTCTTAGGGATGAGCAAAAGGAAAGACAAAAACAAAGGAGAAAGAGAAGGGGAAGAATTTACTCTCCTTAGTTAAAGACAACATCAATAAAACCACAACCAAGGATGAACTGATTCATTGCACCTAAAGGACCTATATGAAAGCAAGAGGTCACCTTTACACAGTAGTGCCCCAAAATGGCAGTTAAAATATTACTGCTTGTGATTTCACTGCTTATCACTATGGGTGATAAGACGTACGGGTACCTCTACTTGTGAGTGCTCGTGAGAAGAAGGGCAACTATTTAGAGTGAATCTAGTGGGGAGATGCAGAGCCTGAAGGAGCATACTAAGCCATTTCTGTTGTAATGGAAAGCAGAGTGCCAAACCACTGCTCTACCCCAACACTCCCACTCCAAAGGATGAGAGTTGTCATCTACAGCAGCACCTTGAGAAGGCTACTATTACTCCCTTCCTCCCAAAGCAAGACCAGCTATGGTTAAGTCATCCCTGCTTTGCTTACTTTCGAGAGCAGTAGAGATAAATCTTGCTGAAAATCCAGTGGGATATCACTAGACAGTGTATGTTCAGGATATAACAGCCTACAAGTCATCGCCCCTGTCGCTCCTTTGGGACACAGATTTATTGCAGCATTTGGCAGGAGACTACTAATAATCACACCTTCCGAAGGAACGCATTTTTCCATCGTTCGCATCCAAGACCCCAAATTTCCAATAAGCTTGTATCTATCATGTAGGTTACACGTAGGATTTAGAGGGATCAGAAGAAAGAGAAAACTCACTTCTCTCTGTCAGCTTACTGTATTAAGCATGCTATTGCCTTCATCAGCATTTATTATTCCTACTATTATTTTTTTTTAAGTAGAAGTATTACACGATTCAGGCAAAAATGCAGCTTTGTTACACATCTAAATGATCAACAAACAGGTACAGGTAGCAGTGAATCTCTTATAGATCAACTATTACCTAGAAGACAGCAACAGAAGTTCGCACATTTATGGAGGGATAGGGAGGGAATCAGGTTTTCAGACTATGCCTAAAAATCTACAGCCTTCCTAGATGTCTCATGTAAGACCTACTTGCAACGGGAAAGTAAATTGATAGGCAGGCACGGCACACACTCTTACACAAAACCATGTTTTATTCAGGCATTAAAATGATATAGAGCAACAAATTCATCTCAAGAAAAGCCACGGCTCTACTATTATAATTACAAAAATACAGGAGTTACATTACACAGCTAAGCACGAGTGTAAGCTCCGTATGTAGAGTCTGTGCTGTAGGATTTTCAGCACTGGACTCCTCATAGTGGCTTTGCTTGGATGACAATTCGGTGCTAACATTTGGGGTTTAAAATCGGTTGAGGAATTATGTGAAGTTAAAAAACTAGAAAGAACAGGGACAACCCCCCATCCAAAAAAAAGTCTAAATATGAGATCAGAGGCCTCAAGGCCACATTACTGTGAACAGATTTCACCCTGTTATTATTTTTTCTTTGTTACCATTAAAATTACACTGCAACCAACCCAGCTGTGTGCTATTTATAGAAACATTATGAAGACATTTATGCTACAGGCAGTGGCAATGACATTTTTTTCCCTTCATTTTCAAGCCAATTAAGCAAGAAGAACATTGTAATAACTTTTTTGTTTCTCATTCTCCTTAGTGTTATAGGAGAGGTTATTTTCACTGATTAAGGCCACAAGAAGTCCGTCAAAAAGAACAGACTTTATTGTGCACTGTAGATATCCTGAATACCAATACCTTCATGTTGAGCTTTAAGTCCATAAATACATGTATTTCATATCAGTTCTCTCACTGAGAGGACTCTTCCTCTTTCAGCATGTTTGGTCTAATAGCCTTGGGGCGAAAAACAAAGGGATTCATGCGTGGTGGGGCTGAGAGAGCAACAACAAAAGGTGAGAAAATCGGAAACAAAAGCTTTACAGCATCTTCCATGTTCAGGTTACAAACTTATGTGAAGCACTGCAAAGAATAACCTAAATGAAAGCACTGCCGCGTCTTATCACACAAGCTACCAGAGAGTGGAGAGCAAATTTACATCAGCTCAGTGAAACTGAGACCATCCTCAGCCTTGCCATGATGGACGGATCTGAGATCTGTGTTATGAGACTCTGCATAACAAAGAGTCTGCCAGTTAGAAATAAACTGTGATGCCTGGGACACTTAAGTGTGCTACCAGTCAGCAATATAGGAATTTGTTGCAGATCTGGCTTTGACAAGCTATAGATATCGATCCTCTGGGTAGGACTCATCACTCTTAAATTTAGTCATCTAAAAAGTTAGGTATCTACTCTAAGCCAGCTGTCTAGACTCTCCTGATAACTGATGGAGAAAGACAGGTATCTCCTGAAGGCAATTTATCCTAATCTGTGATGGGTGTCTCAGGTGGAATGAATCAACTGCTGGAACTGTCTGTTTCTCTCTACTGAACTAAAGATGGGAATCAGAAGAGTAACTTAGTCTAGACACCTAACTTTTGGATGACTGAGAGTCAGGGAAATGAATCCAACCTGATCTCTCTATTTTCCACATCACCAGGCACTATCCTACGGGAGTAAAGTGCATTTGTAAACATTCCTTGGACTTGGAACTTGCTTTAACACCATGTAATGCTAGGAACAATAACTTTCTCCCAAATCGGTCTATTTCTCAACACTGCTGTAATGAGCCTGGGCTTTTACTGTACAAGGCCAATCCCTGACAGTTTCCTGTAACACTGGCTGACTTGAAGCTGTACTACAGCAGTAAATCAAATCAGCAGAAGTTCTTAATTATCCTGTTCAAAGCATCAATTAAGAATTTTGTCATGAATGACAAATCTCATCCATCAACCATTTAACAAAGCGTAATGTTTCATATAGATAGAAACGCTGAGAGACAAGGAGGAAAAATGACAGCGATACCTACTTGTCCAAGAGTGCACTCCATGCCACCAAGAAAATCTGCTTCCTTCAGCCCATTGTGATTGCTGCTGATGTCATGGACTTCAAACCGCAGCCGCTGCACCTCTTCGAAATAGAAGTCCACCGTGAACAGCTTGGAGAAGACAGGATTTATACAGGTTCGAATCACTTCTGTCCTGTCAACCTGTCAAATGGAAGAGAGGTCATATGAGTGGTTTCTCTTTCTGCCAGTGATGGACTACAATGAAATCCTCAAATACAATTTGCTCATTATCAGGACCGCCAGCTGTGACTGTGGCCACAGACAAAACCATTTGTATGGGCGGCAGCTGGCCACGTGCACAAGATAAAGGCCAACTTCCCTTGCTTTTCTCCCTTCTGGCAAGTCTTTGGCAGGTATTGGTAGGAACAGGGGGCACAGTCTGCAGCCTCCTTTGCAGGGTGAGCAATGACTGCCCCCCTGTTGGGTATACTAGATCAGTCAGGCAGCAGAGTCAGGAGTTGTGCAGAGGCAAAATGACAGTCTTACACAAGACTAAAAATGGGGAAATTAACTAAAGAATAACTACAGAATTTACATCTCCAGCAGTACCCATCCATCACTACAAAACAGCAGCAGAGCGATACAGTTTTATCAAACTAAATGGAAAAGCAAGCAAAAACCCCAGTAATTACTCATTTTGGACAACTTGCATGATTAAAGAGAGGAGAACTGGATCTACAGCAAACAATTTTTCTTAAAAATATATCAATTTTTCCACCTCGCTAAATTGCATTACAAGAATCTGATGGATTATACGCTGCTTGTCCCTACCTCTGAACCTTAAAACTGCTAAAGAAACACCATCAAATCTAAATTGCTATTTCTTCAAAAAAGTGCTCATAGAGTGCTTTCTTGTTCTCTTAAAACATAGTGCTTGGGTTTCCTATTTTGAAGTGTGCCTTTCCTACTTTTCATGATGATGCATTATTTGTGACACCATAAGCAAAGAAGCAATTTCCTATTTTCCACTCTCTTTGCTCTGGCACGATAAAAAAAAAACACAACCTAATAATTTTGTAAGATTAAAGGAACTGATCCTAAAGTGAAGTAGGACTTGGGCACGTCAGTCACTAGACAGGAGGTGGCTGGTGTGCCATGGAACAGACAAATTAAATTGCTCAGAGGAAAAGTGATGAGATCCTTTGTCTGATTCCTGATCAGGAACATCTGTTGTGCAAAAAATGACAGCCACTTGCTTCACTTTTCAGTTTATAATGCATTAGCTTTGCTAGTAGTTATCGGCAAGGACACTAAGAGTCAAGCAAATCAAAAGCAGGGGAAAAAAAAATGAGCAGTTTGTGGTAGCACAGATTTATTTTAGTGCTCATCAAAGGTTAGAGATTGACAGCTCTAACAGCTGAAATCCTTTCGTTAATCATCAAACAGATGCTACCAGTCATGGAACAGATGCAAACCACTGCTACCATTGCTGTCTCCTCACACAGCTGTGTCAATGTGCTCTGACTATGCTGAGACCATCACAAAAAGGAAAGCAGCCTTACTTAAAAATTCAATTCTTAACCTCTTTCTTAGACTAGCTAAAAATGATAGTTTTGATGACAGTAATGCAAAGTATACTGAGCAAAGCAAACATAACTGAGAAAGGATACCAGCTACCTTCATTCAGCTGCTTAGCCTATCAATTTTTTGATCGTAACTTGCAATCAATGTGACTTGAAACCACTATTACTACTACAACATGAAATATTCCCTATGTCAGATTACCAGTCAGTTCAATGGGATGTCCCAGAGATCTCTTTTAAGTGGAAAGTGATTTGATCCACTTGCAAAAGAACTGTCATTTCATGAAACAGCGCATCAGCAGATCCAATAATCAAAACATTTAAACTATCAGTTTTAAATCTTTCTTCATAGCCCCAGCAATCTCCTAAACTCATTCCTTGTAAGTGTACAAACTGTTAATTTAATGGCGCAATTTTAATTGTTTCATTGGTACAGCAGATCTCCTCGGGCAGTAACTGAAGTTTCTCTGTTACTGTTTCTCCTCATCTTGACTTTGCTGCTGGAATGTGGGAAATGGTTCTCCACTGTGAAATGCAGCAAGATTTACATGTGCTCAACACAGGTTAAATACATGACTGCTTAAGGAAGTGAAATGCCTAAAAATGGAGGCACAGGTCTGCACACAGGGATGTTAAGAATTTTAGTGTCACATAGCAATAAGACACAGTTTGCTTTTTCCAGCCCGTGACTGACCGACATCCTTCCCTTGACAGACACAGTGCTGAAATGTAGCCATTTCACTGAATTTCCCCAGTCTTCTCACATTATTGAGATGATACATCAAGCCAGCATGTCAGAGCATGGGATTACGTGAGAAAAATCCATATCAAAAGAAGCACTGCCAGCAGCTCCCACAAGAGAGATGAAATTCTTCATGCCCCTCTCAGCAGTGTGCAGTCCTATTAGTCTACCTTGTCTCCAGTCTGCTTTGTCAGCATATTTTAGTTATCCTATTCCTTGGCTAGAAAGTCCAGCAGGGTCCTCAGCATGGGAAGCATAGCTCCATTCCCTTGCTTTGATTAGTGTGCCGTAGGTCTAAACACTAACAACGAGCTGAAGTGACTGTTGATGAAGAAGCAGTATTGAACAGAACAGTTCAATAAATTCACTAACTCATGGAACGCTCTAGGTTAAAAGATGCTATATGAACATAAGGTAAAATCTCCATTTGACTTCTGCCACTTATTAGAGACCACTCTTTCTTGAGTATTCCTGCTCTCATATTCAACTGTGAAGCTTTAATGCTGTCTTGAGAAATGCTGGATGAGCGTGAAACCTTAATGAAAACTGGTAAGACTACTACTGCTACGTACAGTTTCATGGATAATCAAGGATAATCATGCATTTCAAGCAAAATCTGGTGATGTGTTCCATGCTAACCCAATACACAGGTCCATAGCAGTTTGACAAGATGTTGATCTCATGCCATATGTCCTTAATCCAGTTGTCACCCAAAATCAGTAACAGCACTTCCACTTGCATGGATAATGAAGGCTCAAATGCTTAAAGAAAATACAGTTCAGCTTTGCCCGCCTCATCAACTGAACATTGAGAAAGTTAGGACTTCTCAGTTTGAATGTTCTCCAAAGCACAACAAAGAACAGCAGCAACTACATTAATCTCCATTATTTTTGCAGAAGAGAGCTTTTAAGTCCAACAACAGCATGTTATAAGCAAGTGGAACTTGCACTTTTGGTCTTGTTAGAGAAAACACCAAACTCTTGGGCAACCTAATCCTGAAGGCAGGTAGATATCTCAACAGGACATGAACAGGGGTCATGCCCATAGCTTTAGGATTTGCTGATGCCTGACAAATGAGCCATCTGTTAATGCTGGACTTTGCTAGAACAAGGAAATTCTCCAATTTATTAAAGCAAAATGAATTTT
Organism: Tringa tobata; assembly: GCA_033628505.1. Classification (NCBI taxonomy): domain Eukaryota; kingdom Metazoa; phylum Chordata; class Aves; order Charadriiformes; family Scolopacidae; genus Tringa; species Tringa tobata. The sequence continues at coordinate 968,267 of JAHREE010000179.1, forward strand.
CAAAATAACCAACTGACAGCTACATGCACCTTTGGACTGTGTCAACAGCTAAAACTGACCTTAAGAAGAGTGGTGCTTCAGTTGACACCACGATCTGAACATCTGCTTCATGGTACAGCTTTCCCTTCAAGGACAATTTATACAGAGAAAAGGACTTGCATCTTCCCCTCCTGGGATGGACTCATGCTGCTTTCCCCCTTCATCTCTTTAGGACCTTGTCACTCCACAGAAGGTGGCACCCTGCTGAGCAGCCAGGATTACTTGGCAGGCCCATCTGGATGTAGCCACCCTGTGAGCTTCCCCTTGGGGAGCTATGAATGACATACAAACACCAAAGTAGGCCTCCACAGCATAAAGCACCATCTTAACAGCAGGAATTAAAATACAGAAAAGGACCTCTTGCTTTGGGCCTTCTGAATCCTCCTGTCAAATCCAGATGAAGCTGGAAACTAGGTTTGAAAGTTGATTTCTCTCTGCACTGCTCACGGTGGATGGACAGTTAGCAGAAAAGTTTGCCTGCTTTCCTGTTGACCCACCATCACTGCTGAAGAACTGCAAAACTGCCTTTGCAGTCAGATAGCAGCAAATTAAAGGAAGCTCAAAAACCAGATGAACAAATACTAAAATTCAGACTTCTTACGTTGTTTGCATCTTTTGTCTTTGAGCTACTGAAAAGCACAGAGCTTTACAGAACTGTGATAAACATGGTCGTTTCAGTGAGGAAAAAATTCTTCATCCTAGCTAAATTATCACTAGTTCAATGATAGTAAGTAATTCAATGGTTAAAGTACAAAGAAGTAATTCAATGGTTAAAGTACAAGCTGAAGATCTCCTCTCCATATTCCACCATTAGATGAAAAGTGAGGCTTTTTAGAGCCAGCCTGAGGGGGATTTTTTTCTTTTTCTATCAAAATTAGATGAAGTATAAGCTATTGCATGTACAAGGATGAACAAGGATTAGGTAGAAGGTCACTATCACCTGGTATCTGAGGTTTTCAAGTGATCATAAACACAGCTTTCTCAGCACGCTCCAGGAAACCAGAGAAACAGTGAATTATCCACAGGACCCAAATCTCTGCACTTCATGGCCACACTTCAGCATTTGGCATGGATCAGCTCCATGGAGAACTCACTGTCCCACACAGATAACTTGTACCTATCTGCTCTCCACTCTGTTTCTAGCAAACATAGAATCATAGAATGGTTAACTAACATGTAACTAGCACAAAAGCAACAAATTTTAATTGGCTGTTACTTGACATCTTTGATGCAAAGAGCAGCCAAGAGTCAAAGGGCCATGGAGAATCCACTGTCTTCTCACCAAAAGGACATTTCTTTGGGGGAAATTTTAACCATGCTCATGAAACAGCAAGTGAGTGCTATAGGCAGTAATGGTACATCTGCCTCATGAACTAAGCAAAATCTTTGGTCTAGAGAACTTTGGTCTGGTGCTGCATTTGCTTAACTGTTTTCAAAAAAATAGTTAAAAAGCTGCTTAACTGTTTTCAAAAAAATAGTTAAAAAGCTGCAAACATGCAAATTCTATTAATTAGAGACTGGGTGCCACTATTCAACCCAAGGCATGTTCTTCTGTGGCTGTTACATTTTTAGTAATTTCTTAGACTAACATGTAAACCTACTGTTCCCCATGCATTTTAGGGGCCAACAAGGGAAAACCAACAGGCTGTATTTTTGGTAGAAGTCATTATAAAATGCTGATTAAATCTAGAAAAATCACATTTGTCAGCTGAGATGACAAAATGTACAGAGGTGAAGGGGTATGATTATTTTTAGGTCATCTGAATTTTAACAAGATTGAAAATTTCCATGATACAGTACCTTACATGAAAATTTGATACCAAGCAGAAAGCAATTTACACTTTGCTTGGCAGCTCCTGAGGAAGTTATTAATAATTATTTTTTTTTATTATTAACAGTGCTTTCACACCATTATATCTCTATCCCATAAATGAAAAGTCATTGCAAAGGTCACCCTAATTTATAGCCCCAGTTTTCAGTTTAATTGATGTTTGAAAACACTCAGAAGAAACCTATAGGTCTTTAACTCTTTTTAAGTTATAAAGCTCAAAGACAAGCACAATCTTGTCAACATTGGCAAAGAACTTTTGGATGCAGGTTGGCTGGAAGAGAAGCATTTACTATGAATGGTCTGGAAATTATCTGCAAGCAGTTTCTTTTATTTATGTGATATAAATATTAGATAGCTTGTAAACCTCCAAGTCACAACCAGGAAGACCTGCTTTCAAACACCAGAAAAACTAATACATATAAACAGCTCAGGTCTCAAGGGGCTCCAGTCTAAACAATTTTATTATTTCTTAGTTCAAAAGTTCTTCATTAAGAAAGCCCACTTCTCTGTTCAGGGTCACTGAATGTCCTCTGCTTGCTTACTTTTACTTTCTCAGTCACTTTTCATTGCTCTGAAGCAGGAAACAGATTATAACATATACTATGTATAAATTCTTTGAGAAGTTCTTGGATGGAGTTTGCCTTATATGCTCATAGCTTTTAAAAGAAAAGAGAAATATGATTGCTGATAACTGTTTGCATATACTTTATCTCATCCACCAAAACATGATATAGTTACAATAGCCGCTTCACGGACAGGCATTCAATATTTGCACTCAAGGACCTACACTGAGCCTTGGCAGAGTCCCAGTCAGTGCGGATTTCGAAGTCTTATATGAGAAACCCCAAGCTCTCACTGTTAGAAAACCTGCCAAAACTGTGGGTGCAATACAGGCTAACTACTAGAGGCAGGCAAATCTTGGTAACATTATTCAGGAGCTGGACAGGGAGATTATTTCAGCTGGGATGGGCAAGAGTGATGCTCAATCCCTCATATGAAGAAAGCAGGACCTAAACTGATTGGGAACCCTTGTACCAAGGGAATCCCCAGTTTTCTGGAACAAAAGAGATCTCTGGGGAAGCTACAACAGCAGCCTTTTGATTTAGGACCATGTGCAGTTGTTGTCATTTACCTCCTTGATAACTCTAGGTTTTCTAGATTGCACAAAGACACTGGAAAGTACAAAGGCATCCCTCCCACTCACTGTCATTTAGGAAAGCTCAGATAAGAGAGAAAAAAAGCAAGTGCTCAACTAATGCATTAATGCACAGTCACACCGTACCTGAATGCACTAGATACCTGCTTTTATTTTGCTCTCCTCTGGAAAGAAATGCTTTAATTTCATTCAAATAGTTCTGGGAGTTAGAGGACACCATGTTTTCTCAGCCTAATGTCATGAAATCCAAATCTTTTGGGTTGGAGTGATAATTTTTAGTCACTGTATGGACTGCAATGAAAGCAAACAGACTAAAATTGTAACTTTGTTGGGAGACTTTCATGTAATCCCTTCGGATCTCTAATTGCTTTTCCGCTAATATTGCTGATGCTGGGAGTCACTGCTGGGAGACCTGTTCTGCCGTAATTCTGTGAAAGTTTTAGTTGGATCACATGGAAGCAATTTGGGTGGATTCTGATCCACTACTTCCTACTGACAATATTTTAAAAAAACCCCTCCCAAATAACAAAATAAAACCACGTAAAATATTAAAAACACCATATACAAAATATTAAACATTAACATGTTAGTATTAGTGTTAATTAAGTTATATTAATATATTAATGTATAATATTAAAATGCTTAAAATATTAAATCACACAAAATATTTTTTACATTTTTTTTACAAAGGACTAAAAGGCTAATTTGGTCTAGTGGTAAACTGCAAAGCATCTAGTTTATACACACCTGGTAAAAAACTACACAAAGCTGTAGCTGTATCACGCAGTTGTATCACAGGGAATGACTCATACCTGTTGTGCTCCTAGAAGTATAGAGATGGTCAGGCATTTTCCAGGGAAAGAATGCATCACTGTAACACGAACTTAGGTTAAACAAGATGTCTAGTGGCTTTGGCAGCCACAGAGGTTCAATGACAATTTGGCACGAAAGGGTTTGAAAATAACCCAGATGCTCCTCCTGGACATCAGAGGTTCAGACCAAGACCTCTGCTCTGTCCGATTCAGACCAGAAACACTAATTTTTGTCCCTCACACCACCAGCGACCATCTTAGCCATGAGGCTACTGACTATTTCACATGGCTCCCCCTGTGTTCTGTTTTCCATAAATTATAAAATACTCACTGTCCCAGACAAGCAGACTGCATCTCCAATGTCCCACCACGTGACTTCACCTTTCCTGACCATAAGAAATGCCTTAAAATGTCTTCAGGTAGCTTGACACATGAATGCAGTGCCACAGTGCCGGTGGTGGGGGAACGCCGGCCGATCTCCAGCACCAGCGCCAGTCCCACCACGCGGTGCACAAGGCCAGGAAGGGTCACCAGGACCCCAGCACAGCAGTGCCCCTGGGTCATGTAAAAGAGTCCCAACTGCCAAATGTGCACACACACGTCGCTTGCTAATCCTCCACCCGTCCCAGCCTCTTGAACTATCAGTGTCTCAGCTCGGCTGCTGGTGCTGCACTGACTCTCCTCCGTCTGCCGGCTCGTTAGGGGGAAGCACTGATGGGCAGAGGGGCTGGTGAACTCCTGAACCGAGACCAGCTCCCCGGGAAGACTCCTCTACCAAAGAGGAGGAAACCCCAGACTGTGTCATCTGCAAAGGCTTTCACGTCCTGCCTGACCAGTGCAGGCTCAGGGGTGGTAAGGAAAACACGGATGGCAATTTTAATTTGCCTCCTGTGAATTATCATTTGGAATATCAAAGAACTCCAGCCCTGAAATCTTAACTGAGAATAAGCATAAATGCTGCAGCTTTTCTGAGCCTAACTACAGAACTTCTTCTGTATGTAAAAACTGTAAAACATGAGGCTTTTTCCCGCTATTGACCTTGGGTTACAAAGGACAATACTTCTTGTACCAGCCGCTGCACTGTGAATATTCAAGCCAGTTTTGAAGAGCCAGTTGCAGAACATTTCAGTGAACCTGAAAAGCACAATTTCTCTTTAGAGCTCATCATTAACACACTGTAAATTAAGGTCTTTCCAATGAACAATGATTAAGTGGACTGAACACTGAGAGGACCATGATAACTTAGAAAGATAGCAATAACTGGCTTTTGTAGGAGATATTTTACATTTTCTTATATTTAATATGGGAACACTTTCTGAATTTTTGCATGTAATATTTTGCGTTCTACTAGAGATAAGAAGGACAAGTCTGAAGAGAGACCATTGCTTCAGGTACGCATAAAAGACTTGGCCAACTTCTTCACGAGCAACTGAACTTCTAGCACAAGGATTTCACCTCACCTGAAGCCTCCAGAGTGGGTTTCACTGGGTGCTCAGGGATCTCTTGTCTTTTGGCCCCTTGTTTTATCACTGCCCTAGGCAGTGCTCATGCCTCGGCAGAGAAGACTCACCAAGTCCCTTCACCCATATTCCTGCTTAAGCCATGAAGATGTCCTTATAATGAGCTACAAGATATCATTCAGAGGTGACCTAACACAATACGACCTCAGGCATCCAAAAATTTAGACTTATATTCCCAAATAACTAGTTGCTTTAAAGCCTTGACTTTCATAACAATAATTATCATTTTACCTAACTTAAGGTACACACAGTACACTGGAGCGTAATATCAGCCTGTGAGACAGAGCCAGACCTCCCCAATGGCAACTACCGCTTAGTGTAAATGATATGCTAGACCTTCGATATTCTTCATCAGCCGAGAGGAGCGTATGGCTCCATCTCCATACAGAAGGCTCTGCACTGATGACACGATGTGATCATAGTGTCATTGACAGAAGATTTTCCAAAGGTGCCTAAGAAACCCTCCCTTTTTATCTCCAAAATCTGCTCCCCTTCCAGAAGTATTTTGAGCAGATTTCTGTTTAATGTATATCACCACTGTCCCTCTGATTTTACTGTCAGCTGCCATGTACAGCAAATTACACAGGTAAAGAGCTATCTTTCTGCATTAACAACTGGCTGAAATGGATGAGCATGAGCTAAAGTTTTAAAAAAAGACTGAGGCCTCCCCCCCCGCCCAGCCTCCACACTCTCCTAGTGAGGAAGCCCAACAAACTCCTAGAGGCTACATGTGCACAAGGCCAGCAGTTGCATGAGGTGACATTTTGGAGGCCGCCCCTTCCATTGTGACCATGGCCATGGACTGAGTTGTGTTTTGGAGCAGGCAGAAATAAGAGGACTGCACTCTTGTCTCCTGCAGAGTCGTTAAACAGACTCAAGCAATGATTATGCTACTCCTGCTAGAGGGTTCAGACAGTAAATGGAATTATGTCAAAGCCCTTTATTTTATTCTGGTAAGACCTTCAGAGCCTTAACAATCATATATAATTGGCAGTTCTAGAAACTTTGATATTAAAGAGTGCTTCTTCTGAGGTAGCCAACACATCCTGACCCAGCCATTAAGTACCACAGAAGGACTTCATAGACATCTCTCGGTAGCAGGAGAAACACGTGCTGTGCTCTCTGCATATTTAACAAGCACTCAGCAAGCATCAACACAAGTGGATAACAACCTGCATCAACACATGGGATAAGGTGCTGTAACCCACTCAGATGTGATTACACTGACATAGAACAAAAGAGAATTCATTTTTTCACTAAAAACTCTTGAATGATATGTCAAAGCTGAGCCCTGAAGCTGGATGCTAAATCCTCCTTTACTTTATATCCCAAATACAGCCCAGACATTCAAAGGCTATGACGACTGCCATTTATTATTCCCCAACCTTCATTTGATGTTGAAAGCTTCAGTTTGATCTTCTTAATTTGCATGTCCCTGAGGACACAGGCTTTTTGTAGAGAACAAGACTGATCCTTCAACATGGCAACAAAAATATTCATATATTATACCATTTAGCTCCTCTCTCAACTAGTCCCAAAATGCTAGTGAGCAGTGCAGTGCCTGGCAGCAGTCTGAAAGTCAGAGCACTAAGCAGCTATTTGAAAGCTCTTCAGCCATATACTCTCCCTACAGTTTCCCCCACAGATTGGAAAAGTAAGCCTTGGGAATAAGTTCTTTACTTTAAAAGTGAAATCTGTTTCGAATATTCTCTTCATTCACAATGTAATGCACAACCTTGTCTACATGACAGCAACAAAAAAATGCTACAACATTACTGGGTTTTGGAATACGATTTAAAATGTGCCAAGTGCTCAAAGATTGTTTTTTTCAAATGCCATTGCCTGGTGTGTTGGTTTTGGCTGGAGTAGAGTTAATTTTCTTCACAGTCGCTGCTATGGGGCTGTGTTCTGGATTTGTGATGGAGACAGTATTGATAATACAGCCATGTTTTAGTTGCTGCTGGGCAGTGCTTATGCAGAGTCAAGACCTTTTCTGCTCCTCACACCGCCCCACCAGCAAGCAGGCTGAGGTGCACAAGAAGTTGGGAGGAGACACAGCCTGGACAGTTGACCCCAACTGACCAAAGGGATATTCCATGCTATATGATGTCGTGCTCAGCATATAAAGCTGGTGGAAGAAGAAGGAAATGGGGAGAGTTTGGAGTAATGGCGTTTGTCTTCCCAAGTAACTGTTACACGTGATGGAGCCCTGCTTTCCTGGAGACAGGTGAACACCTGCCTGCCGATGGGAATTACTGAATTAATTCCTTGTTTTGCTTTGCTTGTGTGCACAACTTTTGCTTTGCCTTTTTAACTGTCTTTATCTCAGCCTATGAGTTTTCTCACTCTTCTCTTCTGATTTTCTCCTCCATCTCACCAAGGGTGGACTGAACAACCAGCTGTGTGATACTTAGTTGCTGGTAGGGGTTAAGCCACAACACTTCGGAATCCTCAGTTCATCACCACAATACTGTACTCACACAATTAGATTATGCTATAACACTGGGCTACGAAGAAATGAACTTATTCTAATCAGGATGCAAATTATTTATAGCCAATTCCATCTTTCATTACTCCAGAACTGACTTTCAGAATTTATTTTTCAGCCACTTTCAGGTAATCTCACACCCTAGGCTTCCACAGCAATTACAGACATGTTTCTTCTTTGCCTGCTGCCCTGGAGGGCAAGAGACTTAGAAGTTGGAAAAACATATTGTAGTACCAGCCCATTCAAACAAAAATGCAGATGCTTGCTGGTGTTGAGCAGCAATTAAGGCTGAAAAGAGGCCTTTGGAAGAGTGCTTGGCATCACAGAATTGATCAGGAGAGAAATGTGGCCTCATATCATTTCTCAGAATGGAGAAAAATTAAGTGATGGGATGATCCTTTCCACACTGAGTATCAGTAGGACTACATTATACTAAGTAGGAAATCCACACTGCTTCAGTAATTTGCTCTTTAATTAACTGACTCTAAGGAGTGATTTGATAATTTATTTATACTGAGAAAGACCTCCTGCTTCATACACTCAGGTAAGTTAAGCATAACTAATATGGATTCTCATATGGGTTAATGAATTATGTCAATTGATACAGGCCTAGTCAAGTTGCTAGTTTAAGAAATTCATTTGCTAATGAAGTGCACTTAAAGATTTATTAATTTACTTTTAATGTTGTAATTCAACTGCTAAATCAATTATATCATCAAGGCATTAGCAGCAGGAAGGCAATGCACTATTAAGCAAGATAGATACACACTGCTTTACCAGGCTTTCCTGAATTCCTATACCAGAAGCAACAATTTACAAGGCTCATTACAACCAGTTGGAGTCTTCCTAAACAACTAGGGAATTTGAACTATGTGTTCGAACAACTGCTTAGAAAAATAGCTGATTTCTTGTGACTCATGTCCATTATAAGCAACTCTCATTCTTTCTTTTCTTTGCCACATGCATCTTGCTAAGCTTGTCAATGGGCTTGCCATTTGCTGAAACCATAGCAGCCTAACAGCTTGATCCACTACCCAACAACAGCGGTGGAAGCCTTTCTGTGAACTACTACAAATACCAGGAAAAAAGAATATAACATTATTTGTCTTTCAGCAAATTACACCCACAAGAACACATTCTGGCATTGAATAGTGCACAACTGACTCATTAGAAGTAAAGAGCAAGTTCAGCTGACCTGTATTATAGTTTTGCAGACAGCATCCTATCAGACTCCTGACTCAGGGACTGTTTGCGAGTTATGGCTCCTGTATTTATTTGGGAATATCTATTCCAAAATGATTTCTGGAAAACAAAGCCTTGTAATCAAGCCTGCCGCACATCCATGCTACCCAAAGATACATAAGCTTAATCTGGCAGGACCACAATTTTCCCTTTCCTGAGAATGACTGCAGCCAGGAATATGCTACATACAGGGACCTTTTTTTACTAAATCTGACTTGCCCACACAACCACTTTGTACAATAAGCAGCCCAAAGCTGCTTCCTGTAATGGCTGCAGGCTCTCCTGGAAAGTGTTATGACTTTCAGTTGCTTGTAAACAATATGCCTGATATATCCACGTACATCAGATACATACAGCAAACATACACATCAGTCCTGCTTACATTCACTGTGATTTATAAAACTGGTTGGTATATGCACAGCTGTGAAGCAGATTCATGTGCAGAGCACACCAAATCCACCTCTGGTATGCCTCTTGGCAACAGCAGGGATGCAAAGTGCTGACTTTTTCAACTACTGAGATTTGATCATAAAAGACAAGTGTTAGTTTTGTGGATACTTGTATTAAGTAGTCCATATATCTACTCCTATTTCCTACTATCATGTTCTACAATATCGTAATTACAGGCTTGTTGCTGTAAGTTATACATGCTCCATTATGATTCACAGAATCACAGAATGGTTAGAGTTGGAAGGGACCTTAAAGATCATAGAGTTCTAACCCACTGTCATGGGCAGGGACACCTCCCACCACACCAGGTTGCTCCAAGCCCCATCCAGCCTGGCCTTGAACCCCTCCAGGAATGGGGCATCCACAGCTTCTCTGGGCAACCTGTTCCAGTGCCTCACCACCCTCACAGGAAAGAATTTCTTCCTGAGATCTAATCCTCTCTTTCAATTTAAAACCATTACCCCTCGTCCTATTGCTACACTCCCTGAGAAAGAGTCCCTCCCAAATAGAATCATAATACTATATTATACTACACTGCTGATTGTATTACTTTAGAGCTGGAATTTTCAAGGAAGTTGGGTGCCTAAACCTTATGTTTCTCAAAAGTTTCAGCACCTTGCTATTTGAGGCCATAAGGACATAAAAATTTGGAAGTTCCCTTGTGCACAGGAGAGCTCTGATCTCAGAAAGGAGGTTTTCCTCATCTGGGATATAGAGTCTTCAGCAGCTGATTTGCTCCTTTATCAGGTGCCTTACCAGATGCAAAACAGTACACAGAATTATGTTATCGCTTAGTAAACTAACTCTGAATTCCTTCAAAAATTCATTTGTTGTAAAGAAAAAAAAATTGGCAGTTACCCCTGGCTTTGTAAGAGCACCCTAATTATATTAATTAAATACATCATTCCATGTCAGAAGGTGTTTTCACTATTCTTGGTTCAATAGAGAAGACTCTAATGTTATTCAGCAATGTTTTTACAGTGGTCCCTCAATTTTTGACTTCTTTTCCAAACTTCATTTTACTTCTGTGGCATTACAATTAACCAATTACCCATCTCTGCACGTTCTCTCTCTTTATTTCCCAACTAATCGTGTTGTCCTTCAGATCCTGTTAGAGCTATTATTACTTCCCACTTCATAGCACAGATTTCAGATGTGCAATACAGAGGCAAATCAGGCCCTAGACCAGCAATGAGCTAATTAAATCTTTACTTAGTAACTCAATCTGAAAAGGTGGTAATAATTCCACAGCTCAGACAAAATTCACCTCAAGGTTTTCCTGTTATATTGAGGCAGAAACTTAAGAAAATGTAAGTCTAATAATAGCATGAAGAGAAGAGCCTAGAACAAGGTATATTCAATCAGAGTAAAATTATACCTGCCAAATTCTGTCTTCAATTCCTTACAGCACACGAGAAGGGGAAGGGAGTTCAGGGTTTTAACGCTCGAGTATGAAGGGTGCATAAGAGGTTGCTGACTACTTTAAAGAAGAACCATTTCATCATGTAGACTCTGTATATGCCACCATGAGATATTTCAGCTCTGACTGAAATATGGGGGTTTTAACTTACAACCAAACAGCCACCAGACAGAGCACAATGTCCCGTGGAAGGTACTGCAGGACAGTGGTCAGTATGGCTCTATAAGAAACCTAGGCCAAAAATGTCACAGAATAGCTAAATCTGAGCAACCTTCAGGCAAACCCTACAGAACCCATGGTAAACCCCTTGAAACTGTAGGCACTAACGGCCACAATCAATAAGCAGTGTCAACAGCGTTTGGTCTTCTTGGTAGACTTTAAAATGTAGCTGTGACTGAAGCTGCGAAGAAGCAGCTTGTAGCAAGGCAGATTTTGATGGAGACTTGCCCAGGCTTAGTCCAGGGCTGCCCTTCTGAGGCTCACATAAGGCTGGCTTTAGGCACAAGCAGACACACAGCCATGAGAAAACACAGCTTCGAAATGAAAACACCGCCCAGGCTGCTCTCCCTGAGAGAGTAGAGGCAAAACATTCAGCACATCCAGGCAGTTCAGCACGCTGAGAACACGGAGCAAGATCCCTGTTTTCACCCAGTTTGCATGCACAGTCCAGCGGGGGTTATAACCTGATCACCAGAAGGAGACAGTCATGCCCAAGGCTGTTCATGACCCTCAAACTTCCCTGCCCCTGGCTCCAATACCACCTGCCCCAGGGGACCACTGCAATTAGTCACTAAGTAATTGGCAAGCCACTTTGTCTTTACGCATGGGGTCCGAAAATGTTATTTTGCTGACACTGCTGAAAATCTAAGAGCTGCCTTTGGGATAAAACACATCACTCGGAGACATTTTGGCTAAAATGTCCTGCATTTTATCCACTTTTAAAAAACAGAAGAAAAACAAATGCAACTAAATATGATCAGATATTTTCTTATCTCAAGAGGCTGCCATGCTGGACTCACAGGGAAGATTCACATTTGGCAGTAAGGTTCTCCTGGCTTTCACCTTTCAGCAGCTGTAAACCTGCTATAAACCAAAGAAAGCTTTGAGTAGAGTTCAGCTCTCCCTCTGTGTATCTGAGGTCTTTGATACCGGTAATTTTGAAGTCCACAAAACTCAAATATGCATTTTCATGTCTTGCTAAACAATGGGAATGGAAAACAATGGAAACCAGTAGCACTGCTATTATGTATCTGCAGTGTGAAATGCATTGACTTTTTTTTGCATAAAATAGAAGACGTTTTCTAAACTGGTCTTTCAGGATAGTAGTATGCTAATATATTTCACACAAGCTGTTTTGCAGTTAATATATTCAGAAAGTTTATCCAGTGCTCCCATCCAAAAAAATTAATTTAAATACCTGTTCTCCACGTATCTCCTCTAAAATTCCCTCTGACAAGACTTCTTTTCAACACTTAATCTGTGCATCACGGCATTTTCAAACTGATATGAAACCGAGAAAGATAAATAATGCTTGATGGAAGTTTATCTTTAGACCTGGAATGCTCTAGAAAATCATCCCTGTTGTGAAGGTTTGGGCAGAAGAGAAAACACGTTCTTGCATTCTGTTCCAACTTGACAGACTTCCAGCAATGCACTTCTCATTCTTTTCCTGTACCGATAGTCCAACCCCAAAACACAGCACAGCTGAGAGAGGACAGTTTCTCAGTAGTAGGTTGAGCTCAGAGCCTTGTTTTGACCACAGTCTGACCTTATTAGGGATAAATTTAAACAAGAAAGAGATGGGTTCAGGCACGCTCCACATATCCTCATTGAAGTGTAATTTTATGAAAACTCCTGACATGTACCCAGCCGACCCTGGTGTTAGGTACTCTCAGGCATGGTGTGGCAAATCCTTTAGCACTTTCCAGTGGTTGACAAAGTCAAAAGAAACCTCTCCCTGTAGCAACCGAGCACAAGACAGGTTTTGGCTGAACCACAGAGTGGCAACCAGGAGCAGTGGGTCAGGGCGCATCTAGCTTAATTGGATCAAATTACTGTAGGAGTATTGCCTGTGCATAGATATCAACCTAGATGATTCTATGATCACTGATAGAGCCCTTAGGCCATTTGATCACTGATTCTGTCACTGACAGGGTACTGGCGAGTTGCTCTACAAGTGTAAGAAGTCCAGTAACCCATTCCCCATTGGTCTGTTGTGTGCTTGGAGCTCCAGCTGCCAGTCCTGAAACACAAACATACTGCCCTAAAGGACTCATCTCATTGTGTGACTCACTTCAGCACAGGACACTGAGCTGACTCTCCTTGCATAATGAGACACAATCCCAGGACCTGGCTGCTGCCAGGCTGAAGCAGGGGCATTAGTGGTCTAGCAGAGTGACATACTGTGAAGTGGGGAGTAAACAGGCGAATTGCTAGGTGGCTAGAAGGGAATAAAGACTAGGGGAAAGGAACAGCAGTAGGATGAAGCTCCCATAATACAATGAGGAGTGGAACATTGTTCATCCTGCTATTTTATTGCCATTTCCACAAAATAAAAAGACAGCGATATGAAAGAATAATTACCACAGACACACTGCTCTCTGCAGCTTCAAATGAACAGAACAGGTGAAGTAGATACCAACCACGACAAAACATGTCAATACTGAGATACACTAGAGATACAACTGGTCTTCAAACAATCTGCATTTCCAGAAAGGCCAATTTGTTTTAAATTAAGAGTTATACCTTCTAACATATTCCTGCTTTTTCAATAGGACAACCCTTCTATTTAATCAGAAGAAAGCAGCTGAAGGTGAACGCCTTTCTTTACCTAGACATGTTGAAAAATGGGAAGAAAGTAGTACAATCAATTAATTATTCATTGAGATTAAAGTCCTATGGTCTTTACCCCTCTTTTCTTTATCAACTTCAATTTTCTACCTTTGCTTTTATTTTATCGATAGTAAAGGATAGCTTCATATTTCTACCACCTAGCAGATTTTATTTCATCTCTAACATCACTTCCTGCACTTGCACAAAGCAAATCTCTTAGGACTAAATGTATTCAACAGTGGCCTTTCATTTCAGGCATCTTTGTTTCGGGGTCTATCCACTGGGATATATGCAGTCTGACTTTTAAAGCTGCTATGCTCCCAGAGCTCCAACCGCTTCCAGCGAGGACTGTAAGCGCTCAGCGCTTTTGAAGGTCATGTCTAAACCAGTGAGTAGTGGGGACAGCCACAACCCAGCTTCGAGGTTTCCCACAAGAGAATTCAGCTCCTCCGAGGTGTAGGGGAGCACAGAGGAGAGAAAAGCAGAGGATTGCATGGAATTTATCCTGGGAGCTACACAAAGTTTTGCTGGCATGCTGCTGAGAGTGATGGGAGGAAGGTAGGCAGGCCAGGGAGTTGGTAAATGCACTGAGAACTTAGTTGCAATAACTTTTTTTCCATCCTTTCCAGTGTTGTCAATTGTCTCGATTTTGCTAAAAGATTCTTGCGGTTTTGCACCTTTTGTAAAGATCCCAAATGACAAAATGCCAGTTTTCTTAAAGATCTTTTCTTCGTGTTTTTGGGGGAAAGTCCTGAAGTATCAAGAAAATTATCTAAGTAATTTGAAAACTGGATGACAGCGAACAAATAAAATGGTGGTAACATTGATTTTTCTTAATCTCTTTCTTTTTTAATGATCTCACAAGCTGGGAGAATTGATGTGATGCCCTGAAATGTGTGAAGTTGGCCTTGTCAGCCTTTATAATCCCTGCTGTAATGACATGATGGCTTGGGTCACATGTAGGGAATGAGTCCAGGATTTCGCTTTTTTTTTTTGGTATCCTGGGTTTGAATCTCTGACATAAAATGCCAAAGCATAGCATTGCGCTTGTTCCTGTGAGCAGCAATATCTACGATGAGCATGAACCATTAGTGAAAATTAAAATACAGAGCTGGCAGTCATTACAGCTACAGAGTCCTGCTAATAAATGTTTATGTATCAGGGCCTCCCCATTATAATTCAGATGGATTTAATGCTAGCTACCAACAAATTTGCTGGAAGTTGCATGCAACCATCAGGATGCCATTAGTGATTTAATCCATAGCAGTTTGACAGTTAATGAGCCTTTTGGAATGTAAATCACTTATCTCAATTTCAGAATCAGTTTTGGTGCAGGGAGGGGCAATCTTCAGCTAATCCAGCTCAGCATTAGAAAAAAACTGTTTTTTTTCCCATTTACTATGTACAGATATTGCAGAGAAACCTAAATTTTAATCTAATATGTAAAAACATGGCTGTACAGGTTGCTGCCACAAAACATTTAAGAGACAGGTGTACCAAAACACAGAGGACAGCTCAGAAGAGAACATTTCAGCCATTATCCCATTAGGGATAATGAGCTGTTATCCTCATGAAGCAAACTGATTTGATGAATCAAACATAGAGGACACAAAATTTTGCAGAATCAATATAGGTATATGCACTGTTTATGAAAAAAAAATCAAAACCAACCAACTTTGAATCAAAAACCCTAAAGCGAGACACATGAATGATAAACCCAAGCAATCTGTTTCTTGGTTTCTCCCCATCGTCCCAGTTAACCTGTATTTCGTCTTAGTAATCATAGACTCTTCAAGGCAAGAACCAGCTCTAGGATATGGCGGGGATGTTCCTATAATCTAATTTAGGAGTAAGCAGACTATTGCACCACAGGCACTGATATATCAGGGGAGGGAAGATTTAAGGACATTTGTGCAGTTGCACCCATGTCATCTGATGTGGAAGTGCAGATCACACACATCAGCGATAATCTGGCCTAAAGCCTCCCTGCCAGTAAATCCATGCTTGATATATCAATATTCAGAACCCATGTAAATCCACAAGGCAGAAAGATGCTTTTCAATCATTGCTAAACTTTTCAGTGTTTCTACAAATACTACAAGAACAGATTTGCTGTCATATCTTTTTTCCAAAAATGTCCATTTTTATTCATATGCTGCCCTATTTATTCTAGGAAAATTGTTTATCAGTGTATATATGAAATCTTCCAGACTTTGCAAGGCTCATCAGAAACCAGGTTTTCATGGAATAGTAGGCAGTGCTGCTAGTTTAGCCCCTATTCAATAATGCAGGTGCAGAAGTCCTCCCAGTTTTGATGGATGACCAGACTGCAAAAAGTTAACGAAGCACCTAAGTTTTCTGTGAATTGGAGCACTTCACAACACTTTAATTATGTAGCAATGTAACTCTTAAAAGTAATCTCTGCTAACAGTTACAATATTGCTGTTTAAATTGCATGTGGGTCCTTTTTTAATTAGTCATTGCTAGGTGGAATTTTAAAAACCTCTCTGAAATGACAAAGATTCAACAATTATCTCAACAGTTCAAGTCAAGTTTATTTTTGCTCCTACAGTTAAAATTGGCCCTTCAGTTAGTAATGCTACACACAATGGCACAAATATTTTCCTAAATGTTCAAGCACTGTTCAGTCTATCAGGAAAGCTTTGCTTTCAGACACACATCATCTGGGGTGAAAACTACTGCAGGGAAGGCAGGGGGTGCGAACCCTGGCTTCAGTACTCCCACCGGGATGGTCTATGAGGCAGAGAAACTCAAAAAGACCTGGGCATCCCCAAGAGGTAGCAGGCCTGCTTTTTGTGGCATTTCTTTGAAGGATTGCCATAAGCATATTCAGTTATACAAGAAAAAAAACACAGATAAACCACCACAGTTTTCCTCAGCAACAGAAAGTTACGATTCTTGACATCTGCTCATACTCCATACGTAGGCAACAGGATTTTTAATCTCAATCTTTAAAAAAAACTTTAAAAATCTCTCACCTGTATTATGGAAATAATGTAACGCCCTACCTGGAACTGGCATCAAGCAGAATGTCCTTCAGCATCTGTCTTAATCATGACACCCACCTTAATGAAAAGGGGCAGTGATTTCATTCCTCTCTCTTCTGCAGGGAAAGCTTGCATTTTTAAATGCAATTCCTTAATTGCAATGGGGCACAGAATTACTGTCAGGCAAAGGTAAAAAAAAAACCCTAATTACAAATTCCTCAGAGCATTATCTCCCATAATGTTTTCTCCCCTGCAATATAAACCCACCACACAGTACACCCAAACTCTTAATATACCACTGAACTTTTCATAATGTGACACAGCTATATAAACAGCTAGTCTCAGAAAAAGAATTTGGAAGGCCAGAGTCAAGTTACTTTTTCAAAGGTAACTTATGTAAAAAGCTCCAAATGAAAGTGTACTTTGCACAATTTTCCTCGCCTATTAAACCAATCACAGAATAAAAAAGAAAGGAAAAAAAAAAGCCAACATCTCTAGAAAAAATCAGCAAGTTTCTGGAGTGGGTGTTCTTCTCGTGCTACTCAATTGCTGAGATGTTCCTAGGTTAAATACTGAAATCCAAACTTGTGCTGGTGATGATGCTGGGATGAAGCCCTGGATGCATTAGAGAAAATTGCACAGGATATGTCCACTTCAGATTTCAAAATTTAAGTTGAAACTGTGCTTAAATCCTGATTTCTGTGGATAAAATGCCACATAGGTGATTGCTATGGTGAATCATTCAGTGACTTGAGATTCAGAGGGAAGGGACCACTTTCATGTTACCCGCAGAGATGTACTCCCTAGAGTCACATCAACAAAAAAGAGAAAATAATATAGTCCCCATGTTAGATACCACGTAGTCTCTTCTGAGAGACTTTTTTTGCTTCTGTAGTTACCTATAGAGACAGCAATACCAACAGCATAGAATGGAAAAAAGCTGCCAGAAGATCTAAGGGGGCAACAAGAATAGAATGTATTGTTGGCTTGTGATGGTGGCAGACTACAGTCTACTGTAGTAATCTGAAAATCTAAATCTTTCTGGAAAGAAACTGCTCATCTCATGAGGTCTGAAGTCTTTGTGAAATATTGTGAAGGGCAAAAATATTCCCACATGACACATTGTGTTATAAGAAGTGGGAGTTATTTCAAGGTGGTACAGAGTGCCTGTCAGGTGGCATATAGAAAATTTAAGCAACGTGTGCAGGAGTGTACATATGGTTGCGAGGCTCTCAGCAGCACTAGGAGAAGTGGCCAACAAGGAGCAAGATGATATCTCTGACACTGCACCGATCAGTTACAAGAAAAGACTTGCTGAACCTGGTTTTAGGTGCATCTTGCGACAAACAGCAAAACAAACCATCAGGATCATACAGCACTCTCTTGTTCACAGCAGATGTACATTACAACAGAGGTAGCTCAGTGAACACATATCTAGTCCAGCATATGCTCTCCTGGACGTACAGTCCTGCTGGCTGAAAGGATGAGGGTGCTTTTCAAACACACACTGAGTTTGACAGCGTTTCATAAAACTCCTGAAGAGCAGGGGGGCTGAACGCTCTCCTCCTGAGTACTAAACAGCTACCCACACCTTCTGTCAAGTACATCTGTTATTGCCAACCATATCGTCAACACCTCTATTTACAACTTAACACATTTTTAATTCACATCACTTCCAAACTGTGTGCACACACTACTATCCCCACCTGCTTCCCCAAAACTCAACCACATGCAACTCATGGAAGAGTTTCATCTGAAACAGAGAACCAGGTTCTTGGGCAATCTGTGATGGAGGCCAAAAAGACCCCATCTCCTTTACCTGTGCTCTAAGCTGGGTAGCTGTAAGCCAGTCTTCATCAAGAAATCCAGTCTCCACCTTAAGGGGCCTGTGAATCTCTGACAGACAAATGCTGAGAAGCTACACAAAGGAAAGCATTAGCCCATATGTGCCTTGTTTCCAGTAACTTTCCCCATGCACCCCATCATTGACCACTGAAGGAGATAAGCAGCTGAACAACGTAGACTTTTGGTCAGACATTGGTCATTTGTTGTACAATCTCTCAGTGGCATAAAGCTGTGTTAGCCAACTGCAGCTAGCTCTCTTTAGAGAAAGAAAGGCAGAATCCAAGCATGTCCCATCAAATTGTGACTGCTCACCAGGGCTCCAGGCAGCCCAGAGACAGAAGGACAGGCACTGACACTAAGGAGGAAGACTGTCCACCCCATTCTTCTGAGTTGCCAGCCTACGCTGAACACACTTCCACCACAGGCTTTACTTCTCACAAAGAAGTAACAGCAGAGAGAAGCCAGGAGAGGCAGAAGAGCTGCTGTAAATCCATATGCACATGGAAGCATATTTAGATGTGTCTCTAGATTTTCACACATGTAGAATCTGCTCTGAAATCTGTTTTCCTGAACAACTGCTAACAGAAGTGATATTAGCCATCCAATAAAACACTTGCTAATTATACACTTTGTTTACCAACATTGCATCTAAACACTGAAATTTTCTTCCCATTTTTTCTTTATGGTTGGAGCATCCTACTGCCTGGATCACATGTACTTCAGTAACTGTCCACATAATAGGAAGGAATTACATGAATGGGAAGGGTGGTACCGTAAGGTTCCAAAACAAAACCACATCATTGCTTAGTAACATGTTCAAGAACAGATGATGACTGTAGGAAACGATTGACCTCCTTAGTGTTCAGTGGATGCGTAGCCCACTTGCACTAAAAATAAGACCACTTGGTTTGTTTTGTTTTAAATGGATGCCTCAGTGTTGACTTTGCAAACACAAGGACCTTTCTATTAAATCTTGTGTTAAGATTACCTTTTCTGCTTTAAGAGTAATGCTTCCTCTCACAGTGGTAAGCCCATCATGCACCCATTAAGTATACAGTCAGAAAATTCATGCCAACAAATTATACAATATTGCTCCTTGCCCTCATTAGTCTTCAAGGACAATAATAAAAAAATATTTGCAGAAGTCACTTAGCCACAATAATTTACTCTGATACATATCATCAGTTAGGGATAAAAATGGACTTAAATCTAGATGTGAATACCATAAGCATCATGGGCATCGAGAGACAGCGCCAGTGCTTCGCTTTAGATTAAGTAATTCAAACAAAAGCCAGAATTGCTCTAGGGTTATAAAACACTCCTGGAAAAGCTATACCTCAGGAAATGTGTGGTGTAGCTACTATGAACATCTGATTCATCTGCAACAGTGCCGTCCCATTCAGCATGGAGAATTTTGCCTCCAGTAACCTAAAACATACGTGAGTACATTGTGAGATAATAAGCAAGAGTAATTAGAACTAAAAGGCAACTCTGAGGGCATATGTCCTTACTTTACCTTCCTCCTGACTCCAAATACTATTCCTATAAGCATTTCTTCCATTGGGCTGTTTCTGGTAAATGAGAAGGAAATCCTGTGTAATGCAATACTGCACGGGCAACAAAATGCTCATCACTAAGGGAAAAAAACCCTGAATCTCCCAGGAAGTTTTTGGAAAATGGAATATTGAATACAAGGCTGTTTTTAAAAAAGTGAAGACAGTCTCAGCATAGCTCAGGTTAACGTTTTTGGGCTAAGGAGGTCCTGAAAGTCACTGATATTTTCTAGTCTGTATTTATCAAATGAAAGTTGAAAGTTTTTCTAAACAACTTCTTTAAAAATGTACGTACACATATTTTATACACATGCTTTTACAAATAGGTACTTTAGTCATATTTACAAAGGACTTGAGCACTTCAATCAGAGCAGGAACTTCTCAGTACCTCTGAAGCAAACCATGCTCAGAGAGTTTTTTTTCCCTTTTATAATATTTCTTGTCAAATCTACATTCTTTCTTAGAGGCAGAAACCCCACTGCAGTGCCCTTACATAGGGCAAGTTATCAGCCCTTCCCAGGCTCAACTCACCAAAATGCATTTGCATTTTTGTCAGAAATGTATTTGAGATGCCAACAGAACTACAGATACTGGTCTCTGTCATTCAAGTGTGCTATCATCCTGCCATGAAAGATTTCCAGGAATTTTCAAAATCGTCAGAGAAGAATGCGTCATCTTAGACAATAATTAAGAGCTAAGCAAAACACAGAGGGGACCAAAGCCCAGCTTCCTCAGGGGGCTCAAAACGTTTCAGCTATTGTTTTCCATGCAATCATTCATCTCTCAGTACTATTCACATCTTACTTATCCCATGCCAAGGGAGGAGAAACAGACAGAAATAGCAAGCTGCTCACTCCACCATCACCACTCCTGTGAGCACTCCCATGCCTGAAGTGAGAGTATGGCTCCTCCTCACCCCTTACATCTGAATGCAAAGGGCAGCAAGGTAACAAAATACTTACAAACCTCCTTAGCTGCAAGGAATCAACAGCAGGGTGACAGGGAGAGGAGGAGAGAGGCATTTTTCCTTACTCTGCCAAGCTAGCAAAGGTACTACCTGACTCCCACAGTGTTTCCATCAGCTGTCAGAAATACCTTACATATCTGACAGTTATAAGAGGTATTAAATATCAGTGTGTTACCAAACTTCTAAGTACTGATTACTGATTTTTCCAAAACAGTAACAAGGGTTTGATGCAAAAGAAATATTCTTGGTATTTAGGTTCTTGATAAGCTAGTGTCATATTTGTTACTACAGATTTCAAGGGGATTTTGTGCTCAAGACAACAGATTTCCCAGTTTTGGAAATGTGAATGACTAAGAGAAACTAAATAGGGAAATATAATGAAAAATTTTGTAAATAAAACTACTTTTCTCTGAGAGCTAAAGGGAAAAATGTTATTCCCTCTCCTTCTGTCCCCCTCCCATTGCAGGAGGAAATTGATTTAACCTCATTTACTGCTCTCTAGGAAGAAATCATTCAGCCATGAGCCTCCCAGGGAGCTTCCGTTGGCTGTACAAAAGCTCAAAATGTCACCGCATTTACAAATGAACAGAGCCTCTTACTCAAAAGGCTCAGTGGAGTCACCAGGAAGAGCAGTGGCCTGCAGGTTTCTTCCTCTCAAGGTAAATACTTTATTGGCAGGATAATATGCATGTTTCCATCAGTGAGAAGAGGTGCCATGGGCCTGGCAGAAAAAGCAGTTTCTGGCCTCGGTTCAAATACGTTATAGGCAGGTGTGGCCTTTCATTTTTACCTGTATGACCTGGTTCAAGAAGCACTTTAACAGTGCACGTCACATGCATGATGTGTCCATGAGGTTACACAAGGTCAAACACACTTGGTCTCAGTTTTGTTTGAGGTATTTCCAACAGCCCGAGCATTTTCCTCAGGTTACACAGATGTTTATTCTCAGTTTCCTGGAGTAATGGTGTGGTGGGACAAGGTCACTCAAGAAATCAAGACACCAAATGATGCTGAGCACCCAAATCTTCTCCTGGCTTTGAAAAATCCGTTCCAGTGTCTATATTATGGTGTTATACAGAACTGACAGGCATGCATGAACTCTGTGTCACAGACCACTCCATACATACATCTGACTCTGTCGCATGTACTGCCTCCAGACACACTTGTACCCTTATCTTTAGTCTCATAGAAACGTATGATTGCAAGCAACGGTCAAGCTCAGCTACTGTTAGCCACCTTTCTCACCACTCAGCATCTCCGCCCTTGTTATCGCTGCCTTCCCCATGCACACAGGTTTTTGTCGCCACTGGAGAGAGAAGCACATACAATGGCATCACGAAGTGCAACCACTGGATGCTGCTGGATGTTTCCAACTTCATCTACATTCTTACGTAGCTGTTGATTTTGTCAGGGGGACAACAATGTTGGTGTATCTAGCTTGAGGGACGTACTTAAAGGGCTACTGAAAAAAAATAAAATCCACCTTTCTGGAAGTTTTATTTCTTGTCTCAGACTTTCCTCCTTGATCCTTTGGTGACAGCTCTCTGCTCTAAGCTAGTGTTAATTTAGCCATGACGGGTGTCACTCCTGTGTAACAATGATGGATCACCAAGTCTCACCAAATAAAGTTCTACCAACAAAACTGTTTTCTGGGTTTGCACAGGCTTTGCCAGCCAACAGGCAGTGGTAGCTCTACCCCCTTGGAGCTGTTTGGTGATAGAGCTACTCAGGCAAAACACTGACTGCATGAACCTGGCCTGCGTTCATTCCCTACTGACATTGCTTTGCCTTGAAATGGTTTCGCCGGGGGTGAAGAGCAAACATATGTTATAGCAATATCACTTGCAGTGCTACACAGGTGGCTAAATCCATCATCATATGGCATCCACTGCAGGCAAACTAGCTGTGAAAAGGCACAATGCCAGCCAAAACCAGACAAGAATAGACAGAATGAAAAAAAAAAATAAATCCAAACTCAAATGCTCTCTATAATCTAAGGCAAGGAAATACACAATTCATGAACGGTATATTTATAGTACGTGAATTCAAGAAAGGGGTTGACGAAGGAGCGGCAGGAAGATGGAGACATAAAATTCAGAAAGTGCTTTTCCCCACTCCCTATTGCCAACTCCCACTGCACAAAAATAAATGACCTGCCTTAATCGTGTGGGGTTTTTTGTTGTGTTTGGTTTTGTTTGGTTTTTGTTTTTTTTTTTTACCGAGTGTACAGATGCATGCATGGGTACAGAGGGCATATAGGGATGGCTGCTTAGCATTGAAACACTTTTGACTGTGAACTCTCCACTTCACACTTCGGTTACCTGTGTCTTTGAAAGCTCGGAAATCACATGTACCCAGTGTGGGGCTGAAACCAGATGTGACTGCCAAAGGGAAATGGTCACACAAGAGACAATGCAAAAAGGTAAGAAAAAATGCTTACCATGGTCTAACAAAGTCTCACATAGCAGTAGTTCTTAGTTCTCTTTCAGGAAAATAAAGAGAAGTTTAAAAATTCAATATAAACATAATAGAAAACAAAATGAGGCTTTGTAGCCTCTTCTGTTCAAGTGATTTCTCAGTTGGCTGGGATACACACATAAACATACTCCTCTCCACACATTCTTCTCCATGAAGTTCCTCCGTACCCACACAATGCCATTTTAAAAAGGAAGAAAACCACTTTTTACCAAAAGAATATCGCTACAGCAGAAGCACACACCTAAGAGATGTTTCCCACTGAACTGAAAGACTTGCCAAAAAACCTGCAGAAAGGAGTGAGACATGAAGAGAAATGCAAAACGGTTACACTTTCTTTCGTAAATGATCTAGTTTAACTACAGGAGAGAACAATTCTAAATTGCCTGCTTCCTTACTTTCAAGATGGACAGTAATTCTGTGTACATTTTAAGTACACTCACTGTTATTTTTCAACTGACAGACAAGAAGATAGTACACCACAGGAGTTTGCAAATAGCTTTGTTTTTCTGACATAAAAAGCACCTCCGACAATACTCTTGACCAACAGGAGGATTGTCAGAAAAGCAGCAGAAATTCCTTCTGACAGGTCTTCCAAGCTCAGTCCTCAACAGATAATGCAACACAGAGAAAAATTCAACTAAGATGGATTTGTTCTAATTTATTTTTATGTCCTCTTTTTAGAATGTGAGAATAATTTTTCTCCTTACCTCTCTTCCAATTGGAAAAAAGGACAAAACATCACACAACTCCATGAGGATTATTTCCTTCCAATTATTTACACGTAGTGGAGTACTTGCTGCGTGTACGTTAAGCACTTAAGGTGTAATTCAGGTAAGCACACACCCAAGTCATAAAGATTTTAGTGTAATGATGGGTATCATATTATATATTTATATATAGATAATATATCTATATAAAGCTGATCCTATATTTGCATCCTTCAATTTCTGTGAGCCAGCCCTCAGTGTTTCTCTATGAGCAAAGTTTATTAGGCTTATTATATCATCTTCCTTCCACAAAAATTAAACTGCAGTTTAATTTACTACAATCAAGCCCAAATCCACAAGAAAACTTATGCCTATACCACAGTATATAATCTGATTAATAAAATGGTATAGGATTGCAGCATGCAAGGACTTTATTCAAGCAAGTTCAGTCTCAAGCACACATTTAAAAGTCTGTCCCAATTCTGCACACTATGTAAAAAGCCCAACTGATACCCAGGAGGTTTAAATACATACTTAAATTGTTAATGAGAAGAAGTCGAGGGAAAAGGCATCATTTAAATCTAAGATGAATTATTCCTCAGTTCAGCCTGTCTTCCCAGGGGGTTCGTTGGAATAGTTGCCAGCTCCATGTTGAAAAAAAACACACTACTTTTAAACCCAAAAAGAGCTGGTGTCATCTTGGTACACATCTTAGGAAAGAGAAGTGTACATACAGCACCATGCTTCACATCTCTGCTAAGGGGCTGTGCTCAGAGCTCTGCTGCCCTAATTACAGAGCACGGGCTCCACAGGAGTACCCAAAGCACAGCATTTCACTTTAATTTAGCAAAAAGAAGCGGACGGATGCACGTGAAGAAATTCTGGTCAGTGTTGGAAAAAAGAAATCCACAAGGATAAAGAGATAAAATCAGCCTCATTCAAACCGCATAATGAAAATCTGGATTAGTGCTTCATACAGAAAGACAGAATTTAGTGTCTTCTCTCAAAGCACCACTGAGTACAAATGAGATCAAACTACAAAAGGTTCACCCAGGTCACATTTTGAATTTAAATCGATCTTGTTTGGTTGGCTTTAATACTAATTGTCTCTGAGGTATCCTGGATAGATATTACCTCAAAGATTTCATGTGCATTCATTCCTTTATCATTTTACTTTGCAGTTTTCTTAAAGGAAACTCACTTGCAAAATTTATGCTGTGTAACCTATCTGCTAGGCCTTCCCAGCAAGGGCTTCCCTGCTGCCTTCAAGCACTTAAATCAACGAGTCAAGAAATAAGCAAATAACTGCAGCTTTCAGTTCCTTAGATTTTGTTAAGACTTAAGCCTGGAATCAAGAAAGGAACCACTCTAAAACCCTATATAAATATAAATTAGCCTCTGCTTAAGTCCCAGTTAAACCAGGCTTCTAAGTTGCATTTTAGTGACTCTTTCCTCAGCAAAGCAGTCAGTCACATGCTCAATAATATAGATAAGTCCCAGTAATAATACACTTAAGTTCAAATAATAGTTAAATGCAGATGAAATCAGTGTGGTTTAAAAACCAGCATTTAAAATCTAGTGCATATTGTCACATTTTATTAAATATAACTGATTAGCTGAAACAGACTTCTCTTCTAAATAATACAGTTTGGCTTATATGTTATTTACATAAGCTCACATAAGCACTAGCTATGAAAAAAGCCGATTTCTATTAATATCACTACCAATCACTTAAATAGTTAAAAACCTGCATTACATGAACATGAGGTATTGTCACTCAGATTTAAATGAAATCTGTTTCATAATTTTATAGTTCTTTGCAATTTTCTTCAAATCACCTCCACCCTAAGAACCTGGTAAAAGTGTCCTTGGAGGGATGCCATAAATCAAACACTGCAGAAAGCAGTGCAGAAAGAGCGGGGATGTATCAAAAAATGCAGACCCTGAAAGAGATCTCTGATCCCAAACAAAAACTTCTGAAATATTTCCAGAATGTGAGTTTTGGCCAGATGTGCAGAACAGATGCTCCTGATTTTCTCTGAGCTCTTCTCCTCTCAAAAGCCAAATCAAACCAATCACAAAAGTCTTATTTGGAATCACAGATTTGATTCAGGCATGGCTGAGCACCTGCCAGAACCCTGTTACAAACTACATTATTTTTTAATAAATGAAAGATGAAATATTTATTCCATCTTTTCCTAGAGCTGTCAGTTGCACTGAATACCTGCTGGATGACCCGAAACTCAAAGAGATGGCGATATCGTATTTTCAGACCTGAAGGCAGGGAGGTGGAGCTGCAAAAATTACAGACTTGCCACAGAAATAAAACACAGAAAAGCCTGAACAACATTTCCAAGCAAATGGACTGTATGCATTATTCTTTGTGGCACCTGCTGTTCCATTAAACTCTAATAAAGCCAGCTCAGAGAAGCTTCTGTCTCTTGTCACAGAGGCTCTCTGAACTGGTACTTTTTAGTACTCAATAATTTAAATACTGTATTAGCACATTCAAGGAATGTTCCCTGATTGGTAGCTAGTCACAGATCACTGGTGATTTTGAGAACAGGCCAGCCTAAATAGCTGCAACTTTGTTTTAAGAGCAGGAAGGGAGTCACAGCCCCTACGTGAGCAAATACAGCATGCCTAAAAAGTCAAAACTCTTGTCTTAGGCTGTCAAAGATTACTTCGATTTAAAGGACTCCATGCCAGGCCCAGCAACAGTGCCTGCTAGGTCAGGAGACCTTCCCGTGGCTATTGACTGCAGCACTGACTGTTCCAACAAAACCTGCAATGACATAAGGTGCTTAAAGAGTTTCGAAGTGCCCAAAGGGTCAGCTATGGAGAAGAGTAGACTGTGCAGGGAACTCATTTCCACAAACTTTCACAGCGTGGGCTGCTGCCAGTTTCTTTTCCCCTCCCTTTCAGGTCCCAGAGCTGGGCAAGCCAAGGCAGGTGGGTGAGGGGGAGGTACCAGCCTGAGCAGAAGAGAGCACAGATCTGACTGCAACGGGGCGAGCTGTACCCGCAGCGGAATGGAGACAAGATTCAAGGACGGGTCTGTGTTGCTAGCACATGATGGTGTCCCCGTCATCCCTCGCAGATTAAAGCTATTGCTGCTAAACCAGAAGAACTGTCAGGGAGAGTAGGATTGAAAAATGGGCCTCATTTACACTGGAAAATGAATGCAGTACAGAGACCCAACACCTTCCTCTCCCCCAATCTAGAGGATGCCCTGAGATGTGTATCGATATACCAGTTCAGATCTGAAATCTATGGTGTCATGCTGATACAGCGGGGCTTATTGGTTTGGGTGGCTACATCGCTTCTTAACCCGATCTGTTTTAAACCTATACGTCTGCATTATGGGTTAGTTAGACAGAAGTGGCAACTGCTGCTATGTACCAGAAGAGAGAGAAAAGGAGCAAATCATCCGAGCTCTTACAGCAGCAAAATGAGAGGAGAAGCCAAATCCCATTGGAGGGCCATTCCCTGAATTGTATTTCCTCCCAGATACCATTCAAGTCAATCTGGCACAACTCTTACAAAGAGAGATGCTTTTTCTGCAACTGAGACTAGGAATCCAGGAGTTAATAAACAAACGGGTGGGTAGCCAACTATCACACAGGTGATAAGTGGAGCTAAAAGCATCAGGAAACATTTGGAGAGTTCAGCAACAAAAAAATTTTCTCTTAAAGCATGTCTGATTACAGCAATATTTGGAAACAGTGAAAATAGTTAAGGAAGCAATCCAGAAAAGGCTGGAATGTCCCGTGGGACATTAAGTGGGGACACCTCTGAATTTCACAGTACAATCCAAGCCGAACGAGGAAAGGTCCGGCAAGGTGTTTTGGCACTGAAAATTGCCATATTCATTTCACTCTGCAAATAATCAAAACCCAAAGCAAAACAAAAAAGTTCTATCCTGAAATTACTTTAGAAACTAGGTGCACTGCCAGCTACAGTAATTTCAAGCTGAAGGCCTCCAAGTGGGGATCTACCACCCAAGCTCAGAGCTCCAAAGAAGCCTGGGATTTCCAAGGTCCAAAGCTCATGACAAATCCCTTCTGAGGAAAATGTTAATCTGAATCATAACTTTTTGATGTGATTTATAACTCATTTGCTTTGAGAGAAGCAAAAAGTTTCTCTGAAACAAGACTGCCATTCTGAGCTCCACCAGCCTAATTCCAGGCACTTCTAACGGCTGCATTATCCCAAATACTGTGTTCTTGTGCCACAATTTATATGATGCCTGGAGCATTGCACTGCACACAAAAAAACCCAAACCATACAAAGCTATCTGATCCCCTTAAGAAAGGGACTGTTTATTATCTGCAGTGTCTTAATCAGTAGTAAGGCTCCCAGTTAACTAACACTCATGTAAAGGAGAGAAAAGTGGGTGAAAAGAAAAACTGCAGAGTAGCACAACCCATCACTGCTGTGGAACTTTGTGCTTCTGCAATACTTTTCACACAAAGATTTCCCTTTACAAACATTAATCAGCAGGATTTACTCTTGCTTTTAAGTGTACAGAACTGGAAGGAAATTAGCAGACTGTGATGTAATTTTAATTGCATTAATATGGAATAAAAGTATGTTCTTGGCAGAAAATGCTATTACTATACTACTTATGGTTTTAAATATTAAATACAACTCTCTTCTTTAGAAATCCTTTTCTAATTACACATTTTATTTTCTACCATATATTTGTCTTCCTAAAAGCATTTTGGAAACTAATGACAACTTTCAGGTTGGCTGGATTCCATTCTTTTTAATACAGCCAAGCGAGATTTAATTTGAAATCTGACATCACCTTAAAATATTAATAAGATCAGCGTAATTTTACAGTGTATATTCATCTCTGTGATTGAAAGGAGCTAGATAAAGTTGGTGCAGGCTTTAGGTACCTTGAAGTGTAATAAAACTATGTGTGAGAATCACATCAATATGCAGATACATCTAAATCCCCTGTTAATAGAGAAACAAGAATAACACAGATCAATCTGAGGAGCTAAAGTACAGATTTTGTTGCCAATTATCATCAAAGCCAACAACTCCTGGAAATCTACCCAAAGGGAGACGGTTGCTGGAACTCCCTATGAGAGAGAAAGGATGTTATATATATCCTTCCATAGGAACATCGTGCCCTGCCACCCAACTCCTGCAGCAGCTCCACGGACACAGTTACTGCCATGCCTCACCTTCAATGTCAGCCCCTCTTGCTGACAAAAATGAGAGCTGGCCAAGGCCAGCCTTGTTAGGTACGTGGTCTGTAATCAATTTAACTGTTAGCAATTCTCTTCCTGGGGAAATGGTGACATTTCCAAATTGTGCTCCTATTTGGACCCTTCCATTTTCATTAATATTCATGTCAGTGGCTTGCACTGTGGTGGACCAGAAGTTGAGAAGAACATTGTTAAAGTTATGGCACAACAGCTGTTATGTTCCTGTGCAACCTGCTCTATGTAGACCTGCTCTGGCAGGGGTGCTGGACTAGATGATCTCCAGAGGTCCCTTCCAACCCCATATCATTCTGTGATTCTGTGAAATCTGAGGAGATGTTAAGCTCTTTTTTGACCAATAAAAGATTGAACAATAGGAGCCACCACACAAAAGTAGAGCCTGCATGCAGGAGCAGCAACGTGATGGTGGATGGAGCTTCTCAGAATGACTGAAAGAAAAGGCAAAAAATGAGTATTGCTTTGGTGGAATCATGTACTTACTGCCAAAAAAAAAAAAAAAAAAGAAAAGAAAAAAAAAGAAAAGGAAAAAAACCTAAACTACCTTAAACCCAGAAAGGGCAGAAAGCCTGGAACATCCATGGAAGCACTTGCATATCATGACCCCAAGAGGGAAGAGGAGCTGTACCACAGCTTTTTTCCCAGAGTGCCAATACAGAGAGAGCAGAGTTTTGGAATCTGAAAGAAGGAAAATGCCTGCTATTATATAATTCCTAGTGTGTCTCATGAAACCGAAGCTGTCATACATTTCTTCACAGTAACAAGACCAGATCAAAAAATGTACAACTCTCTCTGATTTTTTTTCAAAACAGATACCAACAACACATGACCTTAGAACTGCAATAGCAACAAACAGTGCAAGACAAGAGGGATGGTAATGACAGGCAATGATAAATCCTGGGGTCAAAACCCAGTTCTATATTAATTCTTTCAACCACATACTGTGACAATCCAAACCATCTTTGAAGCCAATGATACTGCTTACTGGTTACAAAGCAGAATAAAAGTTGTGGTTTGAACAGGATAACAAGATTAGTAGAGGCTTGTAGGGTCTTCCCTCACTTCCTGGAGGGTGGATATAGCTTTTTTACCTGAGCAAAACACAACGTCGAATTTCTCAGGAGCTCACGAGTCATCAGTAAAACCATACCAGTGCCCCTCATCATGCCTAATTTCAGTGCCGTACACAGCAGTACTGAAGTTTCATCTCCCCAGTCCTACAGTCCTTGCAAGAAGAAGATGAAACATACTCCAAACTAACTCTCAAAGGAAAATCATAATGCTTCCCATGTCACATGCCCTACTGCTACAAGAACCTTCATAATGAAGTGTTCTGTTGTAACCATCTTTATTCTCTCCTGTTATTATTCCTACTCCTGATTCCACCTCAAAGAATAGACAGCAAATTAGTCCATGTGAAAAAGCCTAGAGAAAGTATAGCATGATTCCCATTATTACCACTGAAAACTGCTAACAATGCAACAGTTCCAAAGGAAATTATTTTAAATGCTGGATTTACAAGAAAGTAACCAATCCAGACTCTGGGCTAGCTGAAATTCCAAGTACCATCACGTGCTGTGATGACACAAAGGATCAGAAACTCCAGTAGAAAAGCAGAGACTGGATTATGCAGCCAACAGAAGATGATTAGCAAACCCCGGTGTTTCCTAAGCATCTTTTTTTCTTTTTTTTTTTTCCTTTTGATAGGAAGCCAAGGGGAAAAAAAAACCTCAGCTGGTTCCCAACTGCTGAAAATTGCTGGTTCAAACACCTGAATTAACGTGGTTACTTTGAAGGTACTACGTGCCTAATTTATTATACATCTATTAAGAATTTTTTTCAAGACAAAAAAAATTAAAGACATTTTCATGGCCCCTTATAAGAGTCCTTCAAAATTTTTCCTGCATCACTACTTCATTCTTGAAATTTTGACCCACATTACTGTCAACATTTTTTGCCTGCCAGAAAAAGGAAAAAGGTCCGGGAATATTAAAAAATCAGTGGTACCCAATCCTTCTTTGCAAGAGTAAAACCAACTCAGAATTGCCCTAATTGCCCAAAGAAAGTAAAACCACTAATACCACATTACTACTTCCTTGCACCTGTTGCACACAAGCAAGAGATCTGAATTTAGAAATCTTGCTGGCAACCTTTCTCTCCAACATTTTCTATTATCTGCTTAAGCTGGAGCTCATATATAGTCTATTTCCTTAACATTTGATAGTATAGCTATTTGACTTACTGTTTTCAAAGTGGGAAAGTAAAGGTACTTGGTCTTAAGAAAATCACTGCAATAAGCTATTGGATGCATAAGGAAAGACAGCACAGATCTCATTAATTTCAACTAGATATACACCAATGGACAGAATATGAAAGAGTGAGGCTGTATGGAAAGAAAAAGACAGTTACTCATGTAACCTCTGCTTTATGAGCTTTTGCGTTAAAAAAAGCACAGCTCAGCTGATCACTGTTAGAAAACAGAATATACTGGATATGGATGAGAGAACACCAGTGATTTAACACCTCACCCTTTCTAGTTAAAAACAGTGATACTTATTTGCTCTTAGTTGTTCAGTTTTCACAAAAGCTTTCTAGAAATATTTACCAGGTAATTAATTTGTTTTATCTAGCATGATTCTCAGTTTAGCTCACCGAATCTAAAGATACTAGTATCCATCTTAGAATGGGATTTACTATCTAAAAGCAACAAATCTATCTCTAAGCATCATATTCTTTTCTATGGAGAAGCTGAAAAGGCTAAATCAGTTGAAATAAAGACAGCAAGGATTCTCATCCTTCCTTCCATCTCATTTGATGTTTACATGACTCTTTTTTAAAGATAAATGCAACTACATATGCTAAGGAGAAATCAGGTTCAGCACTGAATGCCTCCTTCAAAATAAGTGATTTGACATTAAGTACACAAGATCAGTTTCTACAAGCACAAGACAGTTATGTGCAAAACTGGATGATCCCCAGAAATTGTAGAGCAAACATTACTTAAGCTTAGGTGCATGTCTTACAATAAAAACTGTTTGTAGTCAAAACTAACTATTTTAACTGTATCATAAAAGGTATTTTCATGGGGCCCTGTCAAGATTGTCTACACAGAGGTGCTCAGGAAAGTAACAGTGTCTTGAAGAGGCAGGAAACTGTCCGTGTAAGCCAAAGCATCTCTAATAGCTTGTCTGCAGGGAAGAATGGTCTATGCCCAACACCACCATTTTTGGTTCCCATTGGTGGACTGTCACTCAGGACAGCACTTAAGAATGTGTGTATCAGCAGCAACAAATAAATGTTTCTGAGCAGAGATACCTTCCTGAACCGAGAGCCAAAAGCATGCACACAGTTAGGAGCTGACATCCCTCCGAAATTAAATCGAGGTTTGTGAGTCTTTACGCTGAGGGCTGTTTTGGTTTATGAAACTACCATGAAGCTAGAGAGAGCCAAGTGCAAGAGCTCTGCAAGGCTAGAAGCGCACAACACCCTCGTTTCAGGCATCCCAGGCCCACATCTATAATCAATATCCATTAATTTAGCTGCCCTGACCACAACAGAGCAAAGACTGCTGAACAACGGGGCCAAAGAGCTCTCCGAGTAATCACTGTAGTCCTCTTTTGCCTGAGAACAAAAAAAGTGCATATTATCCTGCATATCCATCCATCTATATGTCCATTTAAACTTTTAGTACTTTAAAAGTAAATTCCTATACTCACTGAATGTAAATATTCATAATGCAAGAAGTTTATTTTAAGACAATATTTAAAACTACAAATTTTGCTAAACAATTAAAAACCCTGGGAAAAAGTGCTATAAGATTATGCATTTAACAGACCCCATCTCGTTCCAAAAGTATGCATATACAGTATTAAAAAAGATATTTTCTCCCTCAGGAATGCAAACACCGTTCTTCATGAATATGTATAATTAGATGTTCTCTGTGAGTGAGAAGTAGTAATTAATTCAGTGTTAAACATCACAACCTATTACTTGAACTCCATGGCAACCAGCATTGCCAAAAGAAAAAAAAATGAAATTTCAAAGCCTATTTATAAATTATTACAGTTACACATTTCCCAAAATTTCAACGCAAGTTCGTACTATTTTCTGCTATAGACAATTTAAGTTAACTTCTCTAATAGGTAAAAGATCAAAGAGACAACTAATGATTTTTGCTTTTATTTTATAAAAGGCTAGATGGCAGTGAATTACTGCTTCCGTGACACTCAGGGACATTCACCCTAGCTGCTCTGTGGTATGCACAGCACTCCTGGGGTCTAACCCCAGGGGGTTTCACCGTTTCAGACACATTGCTCTCACTGACTGCTCTGACTGACCAGGCCATCGCATGGGGATTCCAGGTTCTGACCTTAATGGCCAAACCAGTGATTTTTACCCTTGAACTCACTACGGAGGAAGGTAGGCTGAGGAAAGCCAAAGATATGCAAATCAGCGTATTTCCAAAATCTGAATAGCCTGGCTTAAATGGGGATGTCTGTACCTTTGTATTTTCCTCCTACCTAAACAAAGCCAACAGGGACTACAACAGAGTTCACAATCTTTTTCTTAGAAAAGTGGGAACAGCAAAATAAAAATCAATTTCATTCATGAAGGCAAATTACAGCACACACAGAGATGTGACTATGGGTCCCCACGAATGCTGGTATAAAGGCAAAGGGTAGTAAAGAGTGACATTTCCTTAAAGAAAAAACAGTTACAGCAGAAATACCGTGGGTGTAGGTAAGATAGCACACGTTGCTAGAAGATGGATTTGACTATGCCCTGAGCACATACTGTACCTTAAATTCAAGACAGTTTAAAAGCACCAGGTCAGTCTGTTAAGTACAGGTAAAAGTACAGTATGAGCTGGTACTTTCAAAGTCAGAAAGAACAAGGCCACAGTCAGATGCAATTAACAAAGACCGTCAAGAATAACAAGAAACTGTCCTATAAATTTTTAATAGAAGAAGAAAACCAACAAAAGTGTCAGTCTACTACTCAGTAAAACTGGGACCTTGGCTTAGGGGTGTCACCTGGAAAGCTGAAATTCTGAATGCTTTTTTTTTGCATCATCACTTCATTAAACATCAATTAGCTCTCATAATTAACACCAGCAGTAGATGGTGAGGCATCAGTCTCTAATCGGGAAAGAAAAGGATTAGATAAAGAATACCTTGGTAAATCAGACATTTTCAGTTTGGTCTGGCTTTTCTTGAAGAGCAGCTGGATGAGCTGTTGGCACTTACCGTGGTGGTCCCCTGGGACACAGAGTACTAGAAGACGACTGCAAAATGGCAAACAATAAGATGGAGAAGCCACAGACCTATAAACCCAACAAATAATCAAACTACTTGTGAATACCTAGAAAAAACAAAAAGCTGCCTAAC
This sequence comes from Tringa tobata, assembly GCA_033628505.1. NCBI lineage: Eukaryota > Metazoa > Chordata > Aves > Charadriiformes > Scolopacidae > Tringa > Tringa tobata. The sequence continues at coordinate 1,003,239 of JAHREE010000179.1, forward strand.
AGACAGCACGGATTTGTCAGGAAGGAGCCCCATCAAACCAATGTAATTTCCTTCTATGACACAATAACGGCCTTTGGGGATAGAAAAAAAAACCAGTAGCTGTCATATTGCTTTACTTATGTAAGTTTGACTTATTTAATGTGAAATTCTCTTAAGGTGGAAATATTAGGACGCTCTAGAAATGGTTGGAAAAGACTACTCAGAAAGAAAGCTTACATGGCTCATCATAATTAGAGATGCATGCATTCAGTGATATTCCACAGGGAAGTGTCCTAGGTGTGGCATTATTGAATATTTTTCTTAATGAGCTGAAGGATGGGGAAAAAAAAGTTTGTTAAATAGCACTCATCCGGGAGAGACTTTAAGTATATTGGAAAGCTGGACTTCAAAACCTATCTATGCTGAAAATAGTGAATGTGCTACTTACAAGCAGTATAATGTTCTATACCTCAGCAGGAATAATTAGGTATATCACTGCAAGTCAGGAAATAACCTGGCTACAGAGAAGGCAACCTGCAGAACAGCAATGGACAAGTGACAACTGTTCCATCATGCTGTGTGAAAGATGAGGATAACTTTACAGCAATGTACAAGGAGAGACACAGGTTGTGAGATACCCGAAGTAAATCTTTCCACTCAACTTTACCGGTCTGGAGCACCTGCTCAGTTTGATGCATTGACTTTCAAAACAGGAATGACCATCTGAAGCCTTCCCACAGGCAGAATAGTGAAGAATGATCATAGATTTGGAAAATATGACTTGTTGAGGGAAGACTGAACAAACTGAGCTTGATGTCCTGAAAAGACTGTCATAAATTTAGAAACAGGTACTTCAAAAGAGGAGGAGAAACTGTTCTTTGTGCTCAGAGGATTTAGGTGCTGATACTGCAAGAAAACAAAACTAAGGTTAGATGCAGTGGAAAGTATAATGAGATGAGCTTAAAGAGTAAGACAGCACTAAAATAAGATGTCCAGGGAAGCTCTCAAGTCTCCTATCACTGGAGATCTTGTGCAAGAGGTGAGACATACTTCTGCTTTTAGAACACAGAAAACGGACAAGGTCCTAGGCCCTTTCCAGTTCAGTGGAGGACAGAGAAAAGATCCTTCACAAGCAGAATACGGGGGAGAGATACCCAGAAAAGAACCAAATCTGGATGACTTTTTGAAAGTACTCAGTATCAGACATGCCTCCATCCTTACCAGAACATGGAAAGAATGGGCACAATGGTACTGCAAAGTGAAATGCTTTTTTTAACACATAACTAAGGCTAAACCAGGCAGGGGTGGGTGCCTTAGCGATGCCTACTGCTACAGTCAAAGCACTTTTTGTGTGTCAGAGATTGCTGGATTAGGTTTCACTTAAGAATCAGACAGTCAGAGTGAGGGATTTCATTAGACACAGGCAACAGTTGAGTAGCTGATTGAATAAAATGCTCAGTTACCAGGGAGCTCACACCATCTGCTGGATTGCTGATTCTGCTTCCTGAGCAAGTGCTGCGCAACAGGGGTGGAAGCTTCTGCCTGCAGTGATCTGAAGGTATTAACGACCCACTCCCGGCTCAACTTTTTGCAGCTCTTAGGTCAAGTTCTCATTGCACTTCTGTTCTTTCTATAATATTTCTCAATAAAGTTTAAGAGGCAATTTTCCCTTTCATGTCACAACACCCATTTTCTCAAAGGAAAAAAGACATCTGACAGTAATTGGAGAACAGTTTGAGTTCCCCCAGCAGACTGCTGGATGGGATGAGAAATCATGGAGCCAGGCAAAATTTCTGCCCATTTCTCTCTCAAGCAGATCTAAGAATAACAAGTTGCAGTAATTAGTCAGGTATTTGCATTCTGCTCAAAAGTCAGACTTGAGAATTAAGTCTTACTAGTATAGGTTTAAAAGAATGATCAGCATTTTCTCCTTTTCTGAGATGAAGCCATTTGGGCAACCTGGGTTTGAAAGTAATTACATTACAGATGCACTTCATATATTAGTGAAACAACAAAGAATATTGATCTGCAACTTAGTGATACTCCAAGGCTGCTCCTCAGCTGATAGAAAACGGCCTGGCTCTTCTCGCTGCAGGGGAGCTATGCAAGTTTACACCGCTCATTAATTTACATTTACATTTTCATTAGTCTACTGAGGAGAAGAATCTCCAAAGTCTTTATGGGAGCAATCAATCAAAGAGCACACCTGCTGAAAATGCTAAGATACTGCCATGGTTGATACTGTACTGAAAAGGAGTGAATGAAACACCCACGTATGTCATTTGTGCTGTGATCAGCATTTTTTATGCTTTTCTATCTAATCTTCTCTCGGAGTTTACAAAGCAGGCAACACCTTCAAAGTGGATAATCTCCTGATGGTAAATCCCATTGAAAATATTTTCATATATATGAAATATATTGCGTGCACTGGGAGATACCACTAAAATTTGCTGCATAAAATTTCAGTTATTATTACTCACTGAGGTATCTTGGTGAAAGATAAATAATACCACTGCCATCAAAGTGCTTAAAAAAACCACAAAAACAGGAGGAGCAACTGGAAAATGCTGCAGTGAAGAGCCCAGCACTCTGCTGGCAGTGCTGGGGGGAGACAAGTATGGCAGTATAAGAACACCATCAGGTGAAGTGAGATGAAACCAGTAGGATATGTCACGAAGACTTTAGCACCACTGCTTCTCATACCTGTTTTTCCATACCTCTGACTGACTAAATAACAATGACCATACTTCTTTCAAAAGGTATAAAGAAGAAAGTCTTAAGTACATAACTGGAGAATAAGTGTTGCATGCAGTAAATGCCAGTTTGAGAGTCAGACTCAAATGTAACATCTTTTTGTGGTCCTTGAGCCGCAATATTTCTGATCAAAGAGCAGTGCACTCTCTACAAGAGGCTGCCACTTCTATAACATAAGCCATTGCTTTCATAAGTGGATCCTAGCTTTCAGTTACCCACTGCTATATGACCATTTAATTGGTTCGACTCAAGTTAATTTCAAAAAAAGATCTTATAACAGCAATAAGATGGCCTGTAATAAAAGGCCATGAACTCAAAAATAGAATCAAACCCACACTGGATATTTTGCAGTCACATCCCTGGGCTTCAAGAATTCTTTCCTCTAAATGCTACCTTCAACTCTTACTTCTTGATTTTTCACTCACCTGGGCAGTTTGAGTTTTTAGGAAGTCAGCACTACATGATCTGAGCAGCCGAGCCTTAAAATCAAGAAGAAGCCATTGCACATACCCCAGAGGCAGTCAGACAGGCAGTAGGGTAACCCTATACTCTTCCTAGTCACAAGATTTATTCTGTTGATACTATTCTTTCTCTTGCCACGTTGAAGAAATAACTCCAAATAATTAAAACAACGAGAGTTTCTAATCATTGTACACATAAAAGATACAGATAAAAAACTCAGAAAAGCAAGGGCAGGTTTAAAAATCTTACAAAAATTCTCACCAAGAACACTTTTCCTTGAAATATTATTTCTCTCAAAAATCACAAGGACCTTGCATTTTAATACATATCTCTCAAACAGTTCCCAATTCCCTAAATCAGTTTGAGGGCTATTTTAAGGTTAATTTGATATTCTACTGCTATTTAATGACCACCTGGCAATTTGGCAGAAGTGCCTGAAGCAATAAAGCCATTTATGAATTTATGAAGTCGGGGTGGGGACATTTTTAGGGGGGTGAAATACTCCTCAGAAGAAAGATAAAAATTATATAAAGTTTCTGTTTTCTCCCTGAAACTAAAGGATGTTTACTGATGGTGTGAAGCACATAATGAAAAGCCATCCATTATCAAATCACACATTCTTCATATTCTTTCTTTTTTTTTGTTCTGAAATACCAATGCTACAAGATGTAGAAATAAGTGACATTTACTAAAAAGAAAAGAAAATACCTCTTGCTGAATAAAGTACTGAGAGATGGGGCGGGGGCCTTTGGGGGTGGTAATAAACCAATTACAACCTGTTTGGAAAGTAATTTCCAGTTCTTAGTTCCAAAGATGATACCTCCAGCCACAGAAGGCAGGAAGCCTGTGTCTGCTGGGGTGGGATTTGTCCTGAGGTTGAAGATAGCTCAATTCAATGTCTAGATGTGAGGTAGGTATCTAACACTCCCACTATGGCCAATGGAGACTAGCAGAGCTGGAAAGGCCAGAGAGACAACACTTCAGCTGAGCAGCTATCGTCTCCCCTTGAGGATGAGCTGGATCTGTGTCTCCTTGCTTCCAGGACCAGAAAAGGCAAGGGAGGAATACAGTTAAGCACAGTTAGAAAAAGACAAACCCAAACAGCCAGCAGCTACACAGGAACCCCACAGTCATTCAAACCCATCTGCTGTCACAGCCTTGTCCCCTTCTGCAAGAGGCTCTTAATCAACTTTGAAGGGGTTTGGTCAGTTTTAACCAAGGAGAAGTGACTTCCTACAAGTTTGATCAAAATTAGAGACTTGAATTTATCACTCAGAGTCCAGAGTAGCAGGGATGGTAGTATTCCGTTTTCTTTCTGTTAGTATTTCCATTTGATATGATGCAGAATTAATATCTCCCCTCACATAGCAAGAAAAAAAATTGTAAGTGGGAGAATACCAGATAGAATGCTTTGCATTTTCTGATGTGCAATAGTGTTATTGCATATCAACTATGTTTATGTAACACTGTCACACAGCTTAAATATACACACCCACCCACCCTAATTTGAGCATTAGAAAAGCACTATTAAAGTTACATTAAACACACTTTTCTGCTTCCAGGGTCGCCTGTAAAACTCTGATTTTGGCTCCTTTGTCCATGTGCGTTATGATACAATTATTAATTACATGTTCACATCCCCTTTTTTTCTACATAATCTTTGCCGCATTCAACATACAGAATAGATGGTGCTCACTTAACGAGCAGCTATTTGTGTTGTTCTTCCTTTCTTTGTATTGTTCAATGTGTGACTCCATATCTTATCCACTGTATATGATTCAAACTGGGCTCTTAAAGCAATATTAACAATTTCATTGGATTTTCTGAGCTGTGTGTCAGAGTAGTATCTAAGTTCTCTACAATCAGTGACAAGTTTATCCATAAAAATCTAAGAAATCTTCATTAAACATAAGCTTGTGGTTTAAAACATGCTTATTAGTTTGGTAAATTTGTGCAGATTTTCCTGGAGACAGTGATAGGCATCCTCCTTCACCAAACTGCAGGTGGGAGGCACTGCCTCTACCCAAAAAAAGTGAATGGTTCTTTGCATACAGGCAGTACAACATACTGCATCATGAATTCCCCCAATGGAAGTTTTGATGAGAGCAGAGAAGCAAGCAAAGTCCCTATGTTTAGTCTAGTGCAGGTCACATCATAAGTACGTGGCTCAAGTTTGATTCTGAATGCTGGTTTCCTAACAACATTAATTTGCCCCAGTCTAGTCATTAAATGGCTGAGTTTTTTTAGCCCAAATTTTCAGAAGAAAAAAAAATCACCAGGAGGCTTATACCTGTCTTGCAATATGTCAATCCAAACAGAAGCAGTTTGGCAAAATCATAAGCAACTGCAAACAAGTTTTTAGCATGGAAGCATCAAAAAGTGTTTCTAGTCCTAGTGGTGCTTTCATTAATACAGGAGTGTGCTGTTAGCAGTTCTTGGTGAGTTGATTACAACGTAGTATCGCACCAAAGCACTGTGGTGGACTGAACTGTGAAGCCTTCTTGGCACAGAAGCACCGAAAACTAATCCAAGTGATGTTCACCTTGTCAAATTGGAAACGGAATAGCTGCCACTGAGGACAGCAAAGGCAAAGGGAAGAGCAGGCCACAGGAAAATATGACATTCCGAGAGCTGAGAATGAAAAGGCAAAGCAAAAATCATGCCAGGGTAAAGATGCAAGCTATTACCAAATTTTGCTTGATTGGAACACCAGACAAGAGAGGAGCTGAAATTTTTTCATCCTTTGCCTCGCTAAGCTGAAGTCTGTAAAAAATTGCAAGTCAGTCCTCAGCACCTTAAATAGTAACACTGTCTTCAAAAATCATGTGTTGTTCATTTTGTCGTTGTTTTAAAATAGGTACATATTCAACAGTTCTAAATTTACACTCTTTTTTGTGACTTTAGAGATATACCCTCTCCCGCTTTCTCTGCACAAACTGACCCACTCACTTTTTCTGAAAATTAAAAAAAAAACCAAACATGAAGACTCATTATGCCAGGAGGTCTGGCATTAAGAAAAGCAACGTATTTTATGAGATCTTTTCCTGTGGGACACAACACATCATTTCCCTAATTAGCTGCCCCATGTTATTAAGTTGGCCTTTGCCGTTCCATACGGTTAGATATAACAGTGATGAGGTTGAAGAAATCTATTGAAAGAAGATTTAGTAGCCAATTTCTTCTGGCCTCTGGCCTGTTTTCATAAAACTCTGAACTATGTGGGCTGTTCCAGAGCACTTGAAGAGCAACACAGCTGCTGAGGTTCAGCCATCGCACTTCTGAGGCTGAAGTGGATGCATTAATCTAGAAACATGGATGAATTTGAACCTGAACCATTAAAACTCAGCACGCAGCAGGAATCTCCTGTAGCAGGAAGCATAATCTAGGAGATTTTTATTTCACATTCATTTAGATTTCAGCAGTAATGGCATTGTACAATGAATTGGCTTTTTTCTAGTGAATACATCCTGGGAGACTATTCAAGAAGGAATGATAAACAGATCAGTGAACTGATATTTCCATGTCAGTAAGAGGAAGACAAGCGAGACATCGGGCTGACAGTGTTGCTGGGGTGATAAAAGATATTTAATAGTAACCAAGTGTAAAACCCAAATTAAGGATTTGAAAGCCAAACAGGAGTCAGTTTGATAAATACCAAGACAGCAATGTAAGTGTAAATCATCCATTACTCTCATTTGCTAGAGGAGGAAGAGCTCACCTGATTTATGCATCCTCTTGGTAAGACTCTGTGCCAAACAACAGAGTTAGGAATTCTAAATAGCCGGAGCCCCGCACTGCATGAGTAATGGCAACAAGGCACTGGACCAGCAACCCAAAAGTTTGCCAACCACATTGCTGCAACCCGCTTGGTTAAATCAAGTCTCAGTCTGGGAGGCCAAAGAAGCACTCCCCGCCTTGTAATGCACAAGCAGACAAGTTTACGCTGCACTGCTTACAGATCTTTAACAAGCTGTGATTTCTCTTTCAGCAAAAACATGAAGCTGTAACACTCTGGGTTTGTACTGAAGTTGGCAACCCCATGGTGCTGTGCTGGGGCAAGTGTGGGCAGCTCACTGCAGCTCTGCTGCCTTCAGTCCCAAGAGACCAGGCCAGTACCAAGTCATGGCCGGGCCAGGAGCCCCTGTGGCACACTGTGCTTCTCAAAGGAGGCCGCTTCTCAGCTACCTGGACCCCGGCTCATCAGAGGTCTCCTTTCCAGCCATAACACATGAAGAAGTGAGCCATCACCAGGTGCTTTGGTACAAGGGATGTGGTGTTGCAGGGAACTTTCAAGAACGTTTCCTGAGCCTTGCAACTAGATCCCCTCCTCACAACGTGTTTTTCCAAATATACGTGCACTGCACAGGGCAGGGAAGGGTCTGTCTTCTCAGGTAACTGAAGCAAGGAAAGCAAGGAGGATCAGAAGCTGCTCTATGGGTGTTAGTCGTAGTATCAGTGGATATCAAGCTTATAAGACAGCAATCTATCCCAATTAACCTGATGCAAATTTTCATGTGTTTAGTATTTTGGATACGTATCAAAGAACACAATAGATTATTTTTGCATCACACAGAGCTATGTTTTCATCCCCTCAGGCTGCTGTATGAATTAGTATACTCAATACAAAAACACTTGGCCTAGTGAGTAGTCCAGGTCACGAATGTGAGACACTAATGCAAAGGATGATAGGCCACATCCCCTTTTTTGAGACCAGAGATGAATATGGATACGGGAAGAGAGCTTCAGGACAAATTCCCCTCTGTGCCAGGACTACCATCCTGTCCCCAGTTAGCCGGCCTTAAAGACATATCCTCCCTGGCCCCTGGACCTACAACCACCCCACACTGCTGTTCCGAGTCACAAGACCCCCCAAGCAACAGAGGAGCTCAGCCACCACTGCGTGCCCACCTGTCCCGCAAAGGGGCAAGCTAGCTGAAACTTCAGTAACTACCAACTCTCCCACACCAAGTCTAAAGCTTTCCAAAATGACAACAGCAGAGCAGTAGGAGAGCACCCTCCTCTGAAGCCAAGCGTCAATCTTTGTTGCAATTTTTTTCTACAACAAACACCCCCAAATTCAGATCTTGCCCTTTAACTGGCCTCCTCGCAAAACATCCAATCCCACTTTCCTCAGTAGGCACCAGGAATCAGAACTGAGTGTTTGATTACTGTTTCTCTACTACTAAGGTACGGAGGTAGCCAAAGAACTAGCATTTTTGCATCTATCTGAGAATACATTTTTATCTATTCAAATGGATGATTAGGCGGCTGGAATAGTACAAAGCCTTAAAATGAAGAAAACACAGAAAGTCAGCAAACTTGATAAAAGCACAATTACCTTGCATTTGTAACACCCCCACATACACACCAATTTTAATTCTGCTTTGTTTGAAGATAAAATTCCAATAAGTATTCACATGTCATATTTTTACAGAAAAACTGATGAAAGGTATTCGAGAGACGAGTCATAGTTCGTTGTTCAGAAACTCATTCCATAATTCACAAAAATAAATTTTACTCTTTTCCATATTTATTTAACAGCCTTCAGGAGACAAGTTCCTAGTTACGTATTTGGAGAGCAGTATTTTCTTGCTGCTTGTTTTGCTCAGTCTCTTTTGAGAATATGGAGCAAGGGGAAAAAATCATCACTAATTATTTCCATTTCAGTGTGTTTAGTGATTCCCAACTGAGGATTAGATACACAATGCACCTCTCTAAAAACCGCGTGTCTTTACATAAGCAGCGTGGAAATGAAAAAACAGGGAGCAATGGGCGTCTTGGTTTCCCCAGTAAGTTAAACCATGGAACTGGTCATGTCATCGCAGAGAGCTTTATAGACATCATAAAGGACAGTTGTTTTTGACAAGAAGTGGTCCCCTTCATCATTAAGGTGTATTTATGAGGAGGCAAATCTTATTTACTGCTTATGCATGGTGCTCCTTCTGCTTGTGAGTCTCTTTAGTATGGGGAGCAGGAAGGGAGAAACAACACTACCTCCAAAGATTTCCCATCCCTCTAAGACAGGAGATTAGCATTTTTTATGACCTTCATACAAGAGAGCTGGATTACGAAAACCTTTACTTACACTAGAAGAAAATCCCAACAAAATAAATCTCCCCCTCTAATATTCACTCAGACTAAACCTGGCTGAACTGCCTCCTAAAACCAATGGGACTTTTTTCTCCTCCCTGGGATTCAGCCTAGGACACAGAGACAGTACACTGTGGTCAAGGATTCATAGAAGTAGGTGTTCAGGGACACACATTGAACTCTCTTTCTCCCTCCTCTCCATGCCGTACAAAGAGGGGACATGATATGCCTTAAGATACTGCACCAGACACCTGACATACACCTGAGGGAAAACAAAGGCCCACACCAGTCAGGGCTGCAATGTCACAGGAACACCTCCATCAAGGGTTCGCTTGGTGCCAGAAGAACAGTTCATTGAAGCATGTTCCTTGAAGTGCTACCTTCCAGTAAAACGCTCTTTAATTCAGCTATACCTTGACCCATATCGCAGCAAACTTCAGGCACTGAAAGCATTTTTTGATTCAGCACTTGCTAAATCTGGGTTTCAGAAAAATGTCTAAGATAGGGTTTAAGAAATAATATTAAAAAACACAAACAGGGAAACAGGGAAGAGATGGAAGTTTTACAGCAATTACAGGTAAGTCGATGCTTAAAAACAAACAAAAAAAGACTACAAACCCACAAATTTTAGTAGAATTTGGATCCAAAATCACAATCAAACTTTATGGGTATGTCACAATGTAGAACCCATTTCCGATCCAGGTCAGAACCAGCTCCTGAAATGCTAGTCTGGGTTTCGTGGCAGCATCGATAGGGCTCATGAAGCAGTTTCTCTAGGTTCTGGAAACCAACTTGCAAATTGGCAGCCTGCCTACATAGCCCACAAGTAGATGCAGGCAATGATGTTAGATCACAGCAAAGTTATTCCAGAGCTTATCACAAAGGAGCTCAGGTCAATTGAACCAACACAGAGGTCCACAGTTAGCCATTCACACCAGCATTGGACATCTCCACAAAAAACAGATGCCAACGTAAGCTTTTCCATGCAGAAACCTCATCTGCCCCATTTCTTTTCTCTGTGCCACCCTCCCTTCACAATCTCTCCTCCATTTTTGTCTTCCCCTCACTTGTAAGAAGTGAGTCCCTGTGGTCGCTTGGGACTGGATTTGATACCCCCTGGAGCCTCTCACTGATTGTGAAGCTGGGCACTCACAAGTTTCCCTGAATGTCATCTCACGCTATCTTTTGGTCCTTGCACACAGAAGGATATGCACGTGTATGGAATCCATACCTAAAGACCTGGAAGCAACTCAACATTTGACATTCTCATGCACATATGCTTTCTTTGCAGCCACGTATTTACTTGGGTCTACCTTTTCAGGGTGAGCGTCATCTGTTCCTTCAGGCCTAAGTAGGCTACACTTCGCTAACTAATTCCAGGCATGACTCCAACTACAACGGCAAAACAGACCCATTTCACATGGTCAGTTCCTGGAATGACTGGAACAAACACCAGTGATTATAAAAAATATTCTTAAACTACCCTCTGGTTTTATGCCACCACCATATTGCAAAGACAACCAACTATGGATATTTGGGTACCTCAGCATCTTAATATAAATTTCTGCCTTCAGCTTAGATCATTTACAGGTCAAAGAGACATAAATCCATCCTAACATAAATTGTATTTCCAACTCATGGGTGTGATAAAAACATCATGTCTTCTTGCTCATACTGTATATTTGATTTATCTAGCCAAACTGACATACCTGTCTTCACCTTGCAAAGAAACAAGGACATTTACAAACTTCAGGGTAAAGCTAAACTACTGCAGGATGCCTATTCTAGCAAGAAAACTTAAACTGAGAAATTTTATCTTTAAGGTTAGTAAAAGACTATTATTTTTAAGATATTGGTTGGTACGAAGCCACAGGATTTGCAATTAAAGTATGCAAAACCAGAGTGAAATAATGCTGTGTGTGTACATTATGCATGTTTCTTATTAAATCAATTCCCTTTAACTCCTCTTCTCCTGCCCCCCTCCTCTTATTATACACAACTTGTCATCTCTTATTTACATGCCATATGATATACAATCCAAATAGAGAGGGCAAACATCCACAATATGTGCAGGAAAGGGAGATATTTGCATTTAAGACATGAATATGCATTAGTAGGCAACACATTCCAAATACATATTTTAAAAGTGAGACTGTTTATTCTGACAAGCTGGTTGCTAGAAATACCACTGCATGCTCCTTCATGCCTCACGGCACGGAGCTGGTGCTTTGACTGAACAGACACCTTAGAAAGAGCCAAGACCCTGGTAAGCCAGTTTCAAAGCACGGACTGAAAAGGAAGCCACAACACTGGCAGGTGGAAGCAGGGAATTCTTGGGACAGAGGAAGAATCCATTCATAGCATTCTTTTTTTCCCTCCTCCTCTATTTTCTTCCCCTTCTCTTTGCTAAACTGTAACCTCTATGTGAAATTGGACAATTCTTCTGAAAAACTGGCATCTGCTGGAAAGAAGTACCATTTCTGAAATTAAAATTGAAAACAACTGGTTTTGTTTCTGAAATCAAAATGGAAGGCTAGTCTTCAAGGGAAAGAAGACAACCCCCTTCTGCGTTCCTTTTTCTTTTTCTTTTTTTTTTTCTTTCCTTCTCCTTTTTTGCCTCTTCTTTTCTCTCAAACAAATGAGTAAGTTAAGGTTATTGCTTGGGATTTAAGTAAGCTTTGTTCAGTCCCTTCTATTCCACAGATTTCTTGTGTAACCTTGAGCACTTACTTAGATCACCTATCCTTGGACTCTATATCCATACAAAGCGCACAACAGTACTTGTCAGCCTCACAGAGGTGATACAAGTATAAATGAACTGGTAAATAAATGTTATATGAACAAGGTAGATAAGCTAGACAGATAAACAGAAGCCTTCTGGTCAAGCCACTGAACTCCAGAATCCAAGCTCTGCTACAGACTGACTTTAATTCTCAATTCTGTTTAATTCTCAGTTCCTCATCCACTGGTATAAAGGAACGATGTTTACTTTCCTCTCTAAAATGCCTGAAGGAATTGGGAGAGTTTGGGACATAGTTGGCCAAAGCTTAGACAGGAAATGGCCTGCTTTGTTGTTATTAAAGGGAAATGTTAATTTTCCCATTACATTTTTCAAACTTTTATATAAAAATATAAAGATACCCAAACACATACTTCTCTTTCAGCCAAAATCTTATAACATACGGCTCGTTGAAAGGCATTCAGTAGTTTTCAACTTAAATGTACAAAGAGAACTGTTTTCTCCTCAAATCTTTTGAGATATCAGCTTCCTCACAGGACGCCAGCTCCCCCTGCTCATGGATTTTGCTAGTGTTTTGTGAAATGCACGTCAAAACAAATATTCTGTTTTCTATTCCTCTATTTTGTTTATCTTTTACTTTGAGTTGATATACACTTAGACCTACCCCTCCTTTTTGTTTTCCACTCTTTTGTAAATATCTACATGCCTTTTCCAGCTTTGTCCTGAGTTTCTGAGTAACTGTCTAGAAATAAAGTTAGTTAACAGCAGTTAACACAGGCAAATACACCAGCCTTTGAGCAAAGGGACCTGTAGCATTCACCAGAATGAACTGAAGAAATTATTCTGGCCTATGTACAACCAGGGCTGTGAAGTGTGCAGTAACTTTTCTTGCAACAACCCTAGAGAACTTGTCAGCTGTGCTAGCATTTTATAAGGGTTGTTTCTGTCATTCTCATTGTTTTTCTTAACCACATAAAACATCACAGACATCCATGGTGTTTTACAGAAACAAACTGACACTCTATTGCGTGAGGTTCACAACATGAAGTTTTTGTTTGGTTGGTTTTATTTTATGCAAGGACAACAAAGATGAGATTTAGAGAAGGGCTGGGATAGGAAAGGCATGGTTTGCACAGGAGTGCAACTGAATGGTTATTTGAAACATAACCAACACTATATTCACATTTTATAAAAATATAAATTCTGCTAGATTTATTGCCTGATCAGAATCCAAAAAATTATGCACAAGTTCAGACAAATTCAAGGCCAGTCATCAGTAGCTTAAACTAATGACATTTTATATTCTTTCCTGTTTCTAGCATCCCAAAGAAACTCTCATTCTTCAGACGTAGCTTTTCAGAGCTGTTTTCAGTTAAGGCAACAGCCTTTCAACCTGAATTCTATTCACCAGACCTAAGTGGAAGCCATGTGGTTATTCAAGAGCAGTGACAGCAAGATCCTCTGTAGTCCTTTCTCATACTGAAGGTCAATGTGTCACCTTCACCTGGCTTACCCCCAGATATACTGTGCTAATAAAGAAAGCTACATTGATAAAATACTAAACCCTAAATACAGAGTCTTCCCTTGTAGTCCTAAGTTCAGCATGCAAAAAACCCAGCACCTTATTGGGAGAGGATGGTATGGTGGTGGTACCACAGGCTTGTGCTACTCTGCTCGTCAAAAGAGGCAAAAAGCACTTAAACTTTCTGGCCACCAAAAGAGAAGCGTTGTGCTGTCAACCTGAGCATCCTTAAGAGAATAGCTGGGCTTCAGAAAAATTGAGTCATGGCATTGATTTCATATACACCTTATTGTGTTTTCGGTCATTCCACTTAAGGAGTTTCAAACCGTGTCAGATACTAGTTGTAATTCATCTTAGAATCACTAATATTTGCTTGCTAAATTCATTATCCAGAATGAAAAGCATGCAAAGCAGCCAATACCATGGGACTTTCAAATCCGTCAAGACACAAGAGCCAATTCTACCTATCAAACCAGAAGAAAACACAATGATTCAGGAACATTTGTCTCTGTAAGTTGTGAATTCATAGTGAATTAATAGTAACAATGTCATAGTAGAAACACTTGCATTTTTAATCCTTAAAAGGATTCATTCACTTAAAAGTGAATGAATATGCAATGTGGCTGACAAGGGGCTACACTATGACCGTCCCGGACTAGGAAGGGTCATTAATATATCTTACATGCACAGAAGGAAACAGGCATTTGTGGTTGAGGTGATCCAGTTTAACTGATGGCATGCTTACATTAGTGCTTTAGTTCAGTCAGGACTGCAATTTTTAAGCCAGTCACCTGGTCATCTACTTTCACTATGCGTTGGTTGACATTATAGTGCACACAGATCCACATTTCTTTCACATGAAATTAAACTGGAAGTTACGCTCCAGGAGTGCACCTAATATACTAGGGACATCCTGTGTCTGGGACCAGATGAAAAAAAACTAGAGCTACAACTAAATAAAAAAAAAGAAGTAGTTTAAAATATGTAGAGAAGCATAGATGTCAGGTTCTTAGCACAAACTATTTTGCTTTACAGATCCACTCTTATTGGCCTGTGTCATTTACTAATACTAATATAGCCTGAGGGATCAACAAAGTCAGCAAAAACAAACTGGAAAGAGTCCTAATTTCAAAGGTAATTTCTGAGCTAGAGAAGAAGGGTTCTGGATCAGCCCAGCTGAAACAGATCTTTGTGAAAACAGAAGCATGAAAAATGAAATCTGTTTTGGTTTTTGCTATGACAGAATAAGGAGAGACTGCACTTCACAATTCTGTCCATCCCCTAAGTCCTTAAACTATGCCACTTATATCCAAATCACTGCTTCAGTCTCCTGGTGCTGTTCACTGATACTGGAACCAAGACTGGGGCTAAAAGGTAAGAATGGCTTCTGTGCATTGAGTGATGTGTTGGAGACACAAGAGATACCAAATAGGCAAGATCAGCCCTTGGGAAATAACAGGTCCCGAGCTGAACTAGTGAGAAGATTATCTGTGTCTGGGTTCCTGATACTGGTGAAGGAGAAATGGAACTTTATTAAACATTGGGGAATTTCTGCTTTTCTGGACAGGAAGGGGTATCTGTTGTGGCTTCAACAGGGTTTCTAGTGCATACAAAACACTCAAGGGAACTCCACAATTAGTTTTGTGAACTGTTAAGGAAGGCCACAGGGTGACACAGCACTATCCTGCAGATACACCATATTCCCTTCTTTTTATTTCAGTCTGTTTTGCAGTACCTGCAATTCTGTACACCACAGTAACAGAAATCCTTCCACAGCTTTTGCTGAATCACGTAGTTTTATATTAAACACTGTAGAGCATGCCAAAAAGAGAGAAATGGAATTAACTGAAGTACTATCAAAATAGTAAGAAACTCCATAAGCTCTCAGAAGTTCTTTTTGGCCAGAGATAATGAAAACTAAGTTTTCTTACACAGCTGATGTACAGAATATATTGTTATAGTCAATTAGGCTCTCAAACTAGACCAAAGTACATAAGCATATGCTACAAGCAGAAAGTCCTATGCATATAGCGGGGCTGCCTAAGTATCTTCACAGGATTTCTTTGGCACTAAATTTACTGCCTATAATGAACCTGTCACATAATCCCAGATTGAGAAATAATTTTGACATGAGAAAGGTAAGGAGAACAAGTTTCTTAATGTTACTTTCTCAGAAAACTGGGAGAACTTAAACCAGTACTATTAGAGAATATGCAACTGAGACAAGATGAATTGACATTTCATGTATTTCTAGACCAAGATATCTCCTGTTCACATAAGTATTTCTGTTATCACACTGAATGGGATGCCAAAAGGATGTGATTTCAGACTCTTGTCAGCAGAAATTCAAAATCCGGGTAAATAGTAGCTAAGAAATATACTACCAGTAGCACTTCTTATATAGTCCCTTTCCTTCAGCTCACATTAACCTCCTATCAGTCTAAAACTTGCAAACACAAGTTAAAATACTTCCCGGTCCTATGAAGTGTGACGCTACTAACTTGGATGGGACTATGCACAGTAATAGTATAGACATCAGTACTCCTAACTTGCTAAAATCAAGCATTCACTCATATGATTTATAATGAACATACACACTTAAATGATAGAAAAAAACAAAACAACCGTCTATTTTTTTAAATCATGGGTTTTACCATCTCTTCTCAGGTGGGAAAATGAGATCAAATGGTAGCACTCATAAATGTCTATAATTATTGCTCTATTTCTTTAGGTTTTTTTACAGGGAAAAGCAAAACAACCTAAACCCAGACAAGCCTAACCCACCCCAGGCCCATTCTCCCACACAGCACCAGCAACTTCCCACCCTCACTTTACTTCTCCTGAGCTTCGCAGGACCAGGTGTGTGCACAGCAACAAGCCGAACTAGATCTGGGAAATGATCTGGCATAGTCCATAAGAAAGTGAGAGCACGCTCTTCCCTACAGTTACTACTTAGGGAAGTAGTAACTTAACTGTGTAATTTCCCCACAGCAGGACCCACCACAGAGGTGCCAAAATCACCTCACAGAGAGGGTACAGGACAAGCACCCCTTTAGAGACTGAGATGTAAACCAATGCTGCCACTTGGTCACTGAAAGTTACTGTTCTGCAAACACCAGTATTTGTTTAGGTGTGAAAGCAGTCTCCTACTGAAGGAATGCCTAAAATAGTGGACCTGCCACAAGTTCCACAGTCACAGGAGAATGCAGCCTGTTGATGAAGCTTAATTTGAGAGAGGCGCCTTAGCTGAAGGGAAGCTTCCTTTCTGCAGTCAATGGGATGTCACTGCATACACACTGATTCATGCACACTGAGCTAAGAGTGTGCATAAATGTTTGCAGGATCAGTATCAAATAACCACACTCCTCTTCAAAAGCTCTCTATATAATCTGCGGGAAGATTCAGACCAATTATATATTTCATGACTAATTATTCTAATTAAACTGACTGGTAGCACATTAGTGATTCAGACAGAAAACAAAATATTCAGACTTTACATTCTCCTCCTCCACACTCCAGTGAAATCTCTAATGTACCTTATGATGTTTTATTTATCTCAACCCAAAGGCAAAAATACACTGAGTTTTTCCCCAAATAAATTATATCAGCTTCCTCCAGCCTCTTATAAGAAATCCACCCAGTACAGGGAGTTGCTGATGCTGTTTAATGTCATCCTCACTGTTTCACAGTTCCAGTTTATAAAACATTATTATATTGGCATACACTTCCCCACACCATTTCTGAGCCACATCACAAGTACTTGCAAACTGTTACCCTGAGCTGTCTATTGGCAGCTTCTCGTATTGCAGCTATTGTATTAGACCAGTTCTTGCTGGTGGTTCACATCCCAATGAATTTCCAGTGACTTTCAGACTCACCGCTATAGCCCCGGCTGCTCACAATCCCATCTGTGTACATCTGCAGGGGGCTGACTGCTCTATGGAGAACAGGAGCCATAATCCCTGTATTTAGGACAGCTACTACCTCTTGCTGAGAATGGACATCCCCATGTTTTTGTACTTTTGAAAATAAAACTGAGAAAGGAAATCACTTGTATACAAGTGAAGTATCACTATATCCCTGGGTTTGCACAGCGCGTTCCAAAAAACATCCAGAAAGCCAAGTGCTCAGGGTAGTAATTTCCAGAATGGAAATGCAGCCACAGTTTCTCTTTTTGCCTGTGCTTGATGATAAGCCTTAGTTACATGATGATTCCCTCCTTCCCTGCACCTCATCCCCACTGGTCTGCTGTCTCACATGGGGCACAGCACAGACCATATTCCTAAACAGAGTATTGGATAGAACTGAAGGATTGTTTCTTTCCCCCTCTTTTACCCTGGACAAATCAATACACATAATTTACTGCTGTGCTTGTGAACACTTCACTAATGGTAACACTTTCTTTACATATTGAACTGATGTGATACAATGGGCTACCTTTACATGCCCATGTTTTCTTTTGAAACTTTTAAATGTCTTCCTGTTGACCTAAGGAACTTCTATGCATAAGCAAAAGAGAATAAATGCATGAAATAAAATGTTTGATAAATCAAAGGAGCCTAGATTCATTTATTTGGGAGATACAAGGCCAGCCACCCTAAGTGTAAGACCAAAAGGAGAAGATCAAGATCTGCAGCTAAATGTGATTGGGAATTGGAAGTACTTCAAAATCTGAAGAGTTCAGCACCGTGCTGTTCAAATCAATTCCTCACCAAGTACTCAAATAAAAAAAAAAAAAAGAATTTAAATTATCCTACAGGGTGCTGGCCCAGAGTTGCAATTGCTTCTAAAATAAGATCCAGGTGCTCTTAAAAGTCTAAAGCAGCCTTTTAATTTTAAATTGCTCTTCACTGCATGTGCCATGAATGCTGATCTTTAAAAAGCGTGTCTAAATCAAAACACTCCATATTGCAGAATAATTGGTTTAAAAAAAAAAAAAAAGCTGCAACAGGATAGCCCCAGCCAATTTAAGTAGCAAGCCATGTTTAATATTTTCTCTGAGCAAAAGATAACGAAAAATAATCCATGTGTGTTTTGCTTTCTTTTCTCCGCACTTCTAATAAAAACTTTCACTCCAGGGTAAGCTACTTCTTCACCTCAGCTATATCAGACTTACTGCTACTCAGAGGCCTATCATTATGATTACTTATATTGTGATAGCACCTAGAGACCTAGATAACATTCTTATTATCCTTTGCAAATAAAACAGAAGAGGCATTTCCTGCCCCTAAGAGCTTACATGTAAGTAGTTTATAAACACAAACCACAGCATGGCAAGCAATTGGGAAAAAAAAATCACCAGAGCTAAAGGACTACTTTAGGTCTGAGTTTGCATACATATCTCTTTAGAATAAAACTGCAATTTGTGAAACTGGATATAAGGTCCCTGAAGGGGTTTAAGAGATTTCCTTTAGCAGTGATGGTGAAGAATATCTCCATCACACCTACTGGAATCTGCCACATGAAACATCACTCTGCAGACACCATGATCAATCACTTTCATACAGAGATATTGCAACTTCTGCAAAAAGGCAGAAATATTCAGCACAAAGATTATCCATCCTGGTGAAAACCTCAGTTAAATATGATCCCACCTGAACTATATGCCAAGATTTGGGTCCTGTAAGATTATTCCACTGAGAATGAAAAGAGGTTACAGTCAGGTAGCTTTGATATAACTATTTTAAAACATTCATAAAGAAGTCAAATGACCAAAGCTTTTCCTTCTCACAGCCATAGACGTCCTTTAGACAAATCTCAGATCCAAAAGCCACTAGACTTCTCTTGGGACCACCTACCACTGCTGTCCAGGCTGTATTAAAGTTTCCTTGCTTACTGGTTTTTAGATACAATCTCATTTTGATTCTATATTAGCATCTCTTCCATCTTATCTTGCTTTCGTCTTTTCTCTCATTCACACCTACATATAATCCCCAAATAAAACTAGATTGAGCCCTTCCAGCCAGATCATTTAGGACTTTCAGTAGCTCCCTGTTTGGGCAGAATGAGGTTTCCGAGAGCTGCCATAAAAGAATGCTGGTCACAAAGTGAGATGTAGTCTGGCATTGTGAACACTGGCTGAAGGTGATATAGAGCTGTAAAGAAATCAACAATCATGTAATAAAAAAAGCTTAAATAACTGCTTTTGGAACAAACTAATCTATCATAAACGTTTCTCTTCAGTACTATGAGACACACCAGCCTTCCTCTGTATTTCATGTAACAACAGCAACCACTGGCACAAAGCTGACTTCTAAATGACAAACACAGTATATAACTCAGTCAGCAGTTTACCAACTGTATCTGCATACACGCTATACAACTGCCTCCTTTTCAGCTTTTCCTCCCCACATCTGTAATGCAAGGAAAAAGGAAAGGCAGGCAGATGGTCAGTAAATTATGTATTCTCACCGCAACGACGCCCAGGAGTAGCCAAATTATACAACAGTTCGCAAGAGACATCAAGATAAAAGTGTGTGCTCTTTAAATAGACTGACCTCCAACTCCAGCTGAAATCAGCAGAAAAAGTAGAGTGATACAATGAAGAGAAGAAAAAATAATTAGTCCACATCAGCTGTGCTCCAGTTAAACGGATAAGAGCACATGGCTGCTTTGAAAGAGGATATACAGATAGAAAGAGCCGTACTATGACAATGTAAACTCTGTGAACTCTGTGCCAGAATCTTATTTAACAATATTCCAAACTGATACAATTAAAATGTATTCAAATATATGGACTTCCTTGGTTTAAAAGTTTATTAAAGATGCATCTATTCCTTCGGGTTCTTAGTATTACACTTCCAAAAATAACACAAACATAAACCGCTGAGACTCTGCTTAGCAGAGAATATGTACAGCATTCTACATTATATAGAAAACTTCAGCTTTTGAATAGTTCATTAAAGTGCAATAATGATTCCTTTCATTCTTTAACTCCAAACTATGCGAACTGGAAAGGTTTTCATCATAAGAGAAAAGCTCAGAGACAAAAATATCACCTAGTTGAAAGAGCTACACTAAGTGTGTTATTTTCCATTAAAACTGTGACTTGTAACCACCTACTTTCCCACAGAAAACGCGCGTACCTGAAGGTCAGGACAAGGCCACTTTAAATCATGACAACATTAGATCAATCCTGAAAAGCAAAGTCTATAAAATAAATCTGAAAAGCAAGCATGCAAGCCCTGCGAGAACTTTATTTTTGGTGCCAATACTGCAATTTAACTTCAAGCAGCAAATCCACAACCAAGCAAAATCTGGGCTAAAAATCTCTAGAAGTTAAAAAACAGAGTCACATATAAATTGAATTAAGAGATAACACTTGTGTATGGAATTTGAGTTGCATGTAGAATTTCAACTTTTGTTAAGGATTAAGTTTCACTCTCTACAGCAGCATTAGTTATGATCAACAGTTTCCAATATTATTAGAGAATCTAAAATTAAATCTAAATCCCAGTGAAAAATATAAGTTATATATACAAAAAAGGAAAATTTGGCTGTAGCATTTTGGACCTGACTTCATCATGGAGCTATTAGACTAAACATGGGAGAACATCAAGGAAGCCCCACCATCCTGAGGAAGAAAGAAGGGATGCTCCTTACAAAATACATTAATACCTTCTTTATTAAGAGAAATAATAAGATTAATGCAAAGATGGTCAAGGAACCACTTTGGGATTTATAATAAAGAACCAAGGAAGGAAGCAGGTAAGCACAGTGCATTGAAAAAAATTAAGCACACATTGGGCTGTAAACAGACTGCTGAAACGGTAACTGACAACATAAGGCAGTAACTTCAAATAGAGAAACAAACTCATGGGAATTTATATTGTATATTCCTGTGCATAATAGGATGAACAGAACACAGATGGCAGCTGGCATGCCCAATATAAGCTGGAGAAGTTCAAATACGGTTTTAAACAGCAAATGTCACTGTCAGTAAAAGTTCCTGCAGCCACATGGAATCCAAAGGGCAGGCAGGGAATAAGGCAACTGAAACTAGTCCAGTTCACACGGCAGTGACACAGCATAAGCTTTTAAGTTTACACAGGTAACAAGGCTACAGCAGACTAATCAGTCCTCAAACAGCATTTAAAGTTAAATACAGCAGGGTACAGCGATCATCACAATGTTTCCCTGAAGAAGCATACAGAAGTGATGTAGTGCATTTGGTTGTACACCAGCAGCCGGTTCTACGCCAACAGCACGCATGAGCTGGCTGATGCAATAGTAAGGCAAAAAGTTTTTCCAAACATTTGAAAACAGCAAGTTCAAACCTCATATTTTTTCTTCACCTCTGATTAAGTATATCAGGAGAAACAAAATTACCGCAATGGATAGTTTTCTGCCACAAAAAAAGGACAATCCTGGATTGGGGATGAATAAAAACTGAGCATCTCACAAAATGATGAGGTTTACCTCAGAGAGTTGCCATTAATATTTTATGATGAATTTTAACCTAAATTATAAAGAAACTGGCTGAACAATATATTCAATATCTTTGAACTTAGAAATTATTGCTAGGGAGCTACAGCAGTGATTCCAGTTCCAATGACTTACATGCTTTTCCAGAGGAGACTTTAAATCAAGAATTGGCTTATCCCGTATTTTTATTTTGCCATCGTTAAGGGTGACATTTTGAACAAAAGACAGGTAAATTTGTCAAGCCAGATCACCAAAGTAACCTACACCCAAATAGTATAGACTTTGTATAGACCGTCCACGGTGCCCTGAACTTTTCTTAGCAAGTAAGCACTTTTGCAGAGCCAGGACTGGCAAAAGCTGTTTGCTTTGCTGTCAGCAGCAGTGGTGTGATGGGGGCTGCAGCCATTCCAAGCCCTCTGCCAGGAACAGGGGATTTTTTCAGCCCAGTTGCTTTACTCCTGTAGTGTCTTACAAGTTTACATATGCTACTCTCTAGGATCCTCTCTTAGCGCAAAGGGTAGTAAAAGAAACAAAAGCAGAAATCATGATTCTGATGTTTTACTCAGATACAGTCTTAGCTTCCAAAGAGAAAATGAGAAATACCTAAAGCAAAGCTGTAATGAAAGCACAAAACCACCATTTCAGTCAGTGAGGTGGTCTGCAAGCTGTGAGCTGATAGGTAAAAAGCCCCCTTTTTTGACAAGGAAGATTCAAAAGAGGGTATGGAGGCTGTAATTTATCTAGAAAAAAAAAAAGAGGGATGAGAGGGTGTAATTTCATCTCGAAATACACTCTGGCTTTGTATTCTGCTTTGTTTACGCTCTGGGCACCTACCAGCAACACATGCAAGATTACCATAAACTTTTAAAGAAATATCAATACAGAAATATGCAGATAATTGATGCAATGTAGCTCTGCTTGGATTTCATGGTTTGTATATGCAAAGTATATAAAGTTTTCCAGGGGAGGAAGATTAAAAAAAAAAAAGTAAATCTATGCCATTTTTTAAAAATGAAAAAAATCATGCAAAGGCTGAAAATATCGGTTAACAGATAAAGTCAGCACATCTATATGGAAATGTAGTTTGGACATTTCAATTCTTAGTTAGATTTCATGGAGTCCATGAAATATGATTCTGGCCTGATCACAACATAACTAATGCAATATATTTCTAAACTACTACCAACCATGAGGGAAAATGAAAAAAAAAACAGTTCCAGTGAAATTGCTTTTACTTTCCCTTGCATAAATTTAAACTCCAACAATTCATATCAACAGCACCTTGTCTTGTTAAGCACTGGTTTTAAACCAAACCAGGTTGATGAATTTGGTGTCCCTGGTCAATCAATACTAGAATAGAAGACTTTTTAAAGAACATTAGCAGTTTTACTAACTCAGTTATTCTCAGAGTTCTGTAACTGCTAAAAAATTCATGAAATAATTCTTATTAGGCCCTAAAACCCCTCCCAGTAAAAGCAGAAAGAGGTTTAAATTGCTGATAATCCCTCAATCCCACTCTGATGCTATAGGTTAAGAATTAGTGTACCGAATCAATCAAGTGAATTATCTACTTACAAACCAGGTCCAAAGATTCCTGTTTACTGTAGGTTTATCACGATCTGCCAGACTACTAAAGTCAAGTCAGGCTTAAAGTCTGTCCCGGATATGTGTGAAGTTTGTGTATCTGTAATAAATAGCTCATGAGAGGCAGACATATCACTGAGCTAATCTGAAATGTACATCTGCCTGCCCGTGATAAGAGCGGCCTTAGACTCTTCATCTAAGTTTAAAATATTACATATCTGATGGATAGATAATTAAACTGCATGGAAAGATGGCAAAAGAACCATAAATGTATTTTTTTTAATGTTGGGCTGCTGCTGGCAGTATGGCAACTCCTCCCATTCAGAACTGTAGCAATTTTCCTTTGGGTCGATGCCAGTCAACACAGTCAAGATATGCTTAATGCTAAAGGTAGTGATAATGCATCTCCCTGCTTCACAAACTGGAGCTGCATTTCTGGAAAGTTCTCCCTAAGGCTCTTCAGCCACATGAGCTACTGGTTTTCCATGCTACCTCTTCATCCCTTCATCAGGAATCAAAAACTTTTTTTTTTTTTAATTTAAAGTAGCAGTAGCATTTGTCTAATTATTTCTCATATTTTTGTTATCAGCTCTGGTTTCCTTTACTTGCTGAATGCCTCTGAAAAAGCTCTTCTGAGGATCTATGCCTGCAAAATCCTAGCCCAGTTTTGCATGAGAAAACATATCTCATCTTTTCTTTTTTATAATCTCTACTTTAATTCCCAAGTGAAAGGGAGAGATGAAGAGAAAGCAAGCTATTTCTTAAGCTCATCCTTCATGGCTGTCAATTCTTTTATCTTGACCTGGAAAGAAGCCACAATTGAAGGTTTCCCATCACCTGTATATTCTCAGTCCACATTACCTAGTCTCTGCCCCACAGGGACACATGAAAACAAAGATGCATCTTCCCTTTAAGCAGCTCTACCTGATGAGGCCATCATTCTGCCTAAAGGCCATCCCTACATGCTTGCCTACAGAAAAGCTCAAGTGTCCTTTTTTTGTACAATCTGGGATTACTGCTACAGATTTTAGAGGAAGGCTGATTACTTTCTGCAGTAGAAGAAAATAATCACTCTCAGCTAGCCATAGAAAGGAGGGTATTTGCAAGTACTCAGATATATTACTTATCTTCTCGATAATATGAAGACTACTAATACTAAATACCATAGACCAGTATTCATTATTCTTACAGGTGTGACAGACAACTTCATATCTTTTCTATGAACTTAGAAATTGTGACAGATAACCAAGCCAGTTATCCAGTATTAAGAAAGCAGTGGGAGCCCTTTAAGCTTTTCTTTTCCTGGTATTTTCCTTAGAAAATTATGAAAACATTTTTAATGGTCTCTTTTTTTTTTTTTTTAACCCTACTCATACTACAAAACTACAAGGCTTGACCTGGTTTTGAGAAGCGAATATTAGAAACCTCTTGTTTTATTAATATGACTGAGAACACTGTTAAAGAGTCACAGCTTTCATGGGAAGTTATCCTGAGAAAAAGTTGTGAAAAGTTAGTGAAGCATGAATTGAGAAGTAGGAAATAGACAGCATGGCTAAGGGCAGTATTCGCAAGCGCATCTTTGGATCGTTAGAAATACTGATGAAATAATAACAAAGAAATAGTCACAACTTGGGGGGCTTGCAAAAACACTGTTTTGCACTAATTGAAGATGGCCACTGTACTATGGTTATGCAGAAATTTTTCACAAGAAACAAAGTTTTTCAATCATTTTCACAATCTTGGGTCAACTGGAAACTGAAACAGGATATAAACAAGTAAATACAGGTCATTCAGATTTTCATCTAAACTAGGACAGTATTAAATTGATTTTTAAGCTGGCAGCTATTGCCTAACATCAAAAAATGACTACGTGGTCCCACAAGTCTTTTGATTCTTTCATTTCCATGGCTCTCCCAGAGGCTGATTCACCAGGCAGAAGGCTCCTAGAAATTGGTCCCAGCAGCAGATCTTCCCAGTAGAGAATGCTCCAGGCCACAGGATCAGGGAGAGGCCATGTAGCTTTTACCACGTCTAGAGAAGTGCATCTTCCTGACTTCCCAGGAGTACACTTGATTTTATTCATTTATGTACACTATAATTCTTCACTCTGCTATGACATGAAGACAGGGGACCTGAAGAGATTTAGCTGGACAGATCCAGCCACAAGTCAGTCTCCAGCTGTAGCAGGGGATCCCACAGCTCTGGTAGAGAGCAAGCAGCCAGCCCAAACGTGACCATTCTCAGTAAGAAAACACACTTCTGCAACACAGTTTTTCTCTTTTTCTTCTCTGCACATGCATTACATTTCACAAACTGCACTACAGAGGCAGAAAATGCTGTTTGAGCTAGTGGAACATTATGATAGTTCAAATATATATTGACTCAAAGTGACAGCATTTTACTTCAGTTGAGACAATCTGTCTGATTTGAATGAGTTTAAGTTTAAAGAGTACTTGATTTAAAAAGACGGGAAAAAAAAGCACCGTGGCTATGTTTAAATACTGAGACAAGGATGAGGCTCAAGAGAAAGCAGCAGTGATGGATGAGATAAAAGCAAAAAAAGACTTATTATAAAATGAATTTAAAATAAATAGTCCCTTGTTACTACCTGGGGTGTAAAAAGAGAAATCTCATCAAAACCTAATGATGTTCATGTTTCTGAACTGGGCACAAGAGGAAAAAATTCCCAGTACCAGCTTCTAATCAAATATTTGCCAACACAAAAGATTTACAGCCATTAGTTTTCAGACCTCTGACTTTGCATAAATAGTTGGAAAAGACTTGGGAGAGAAAGATAGTTGTCTTTTTTTTAAAAAGGAGTGTAATATAAAATGCAATTCTAGGTTTTGAGTTTAATGCATATATATTTGTAAAAATGTACTCGGTACATTAGGAGTTGAACAGAAGATTATGAAATATGTTCTGCAGGATATGGAGGAAAGCTTCACAGTAGATTCCCTCCTGCCTTCATTATAATGAAACAGTCTTTCAAATAGTGTGTACTTTTAAAACACACGTGTAAGGCTAAGAAATCACAAGGAAAGATACCAAGTCTGTTTTTCTCAGAAGACAGCTGCCAATTTGCTGTCAGCATCAGAGCTTTCCTCTGCTTAAATTGTTGTTGAACAGGACCACATCCATGTGGAGAACTTTTCCGTAAAGCGTTAACAACAGCAGTTCTTCAACAGCAAACCCTTGGAAGAATGGATACTTCCAAAATATTAAGGCTTGGAAAGTAAAATATCCAATCAGATGAATTCAGGCTGAGAACGGACAGAGATAAAATATTCAATTAGCCTGCAGCCTGACCCTGCAGCCTTCCAGTGGTGTTTGAAAAAGATGAGCTGTCTTTGTCATTCGCACCACACAGAAAGACTTCAGGAACATTTACCAGCAGCAGAAAGCAGAAGCTAAAAGCAAATCTTGGCAGCAACAGAGGTTACCATATAGTCTTGAGAAAAGAAGCATTCATTAGCATCAACATACACTTAACAAAAAAGAAGAAAGAAAAGTACAATATTGAATTTTGAGGGTACAATAGGCTATAAAGCTATATACAGAGGCACATTGCTGTGGCGTAAATGAAATTAAAGCTTTCCATTTGATGAGTTAGAACAAGAGGGCTTTACCGGCACCTGAAAAACTCTTAAGCATCATCTTCTAGGAATACCCCTTGGGAAATTAATGCAGCAGGACTGCTCCCATTTCTTCTGATGTTCAAAGGTCAGCAATCAGCACTTGTGCTAACAGATCATCACCTGCAATATATGCAGGGCACAGATCTGTGCAAAAGACTAAGTGCTTCAAAGACGTGAAAGATCTGGACAGTAGGGGCCAATCAACTAGATTGCCAGCTCCAAGTCAGGAATGGTAGAACCTTGGCCTCATGGTGGCTTAATTAAAAAGAATCTCATTGCTCATCTTTTCTGATGAAGGTCTTGATCATTTCACTTACAGGCTCAATTCTCCCCGTTAGCTTTCACCAACCAAGATTTGCATGAATCCAAAAGTATTTTCAATAAATCTAGTATTTCATTGAAGGCTTTGTCCTAAGCTTTGGCCAGAGAAAATGCAGGCAGCATTTCCAATTATCACCCCCATTCTACATCTAGAAGAGAAGAAACCCAAAATCTGCAACTGAATCAGAAGTTTCTTCACAATGAGAAAAGCTAACTTCATAATATATTCATATTCAGTGAAAGAGCCTCCCTGCCACCAAATTGAGCATAATGTGATACAAAACATCTCATCGGAAATTTGTAACTCCCTTTCTATGTCAGAGAACAATCTTCATAAGTTGGTATGTTCATCTTACTGCTGCCTTATTACTTACAATTAATTCTGTACAGGATGTCTGTTCACCAAGTTGAAATCTTACAGTGAAACCAGAAAAAGAATATCTAGAATCTGCTCTAGCATTGACTAATATTTTAAAAAAATAAATCCAAAAAGCCAACATATATCCAATAAACCAGCCCATTGTGAAGCCTTGTAGCTCTTTGAAGCAGAGAATAAATCCCAAATCACTGCTTGAAAATCCCTATGGGAATACAGCAATAGCTTTTGGCTCTGCATCTCTAAAATATTCTGAAATGAAAGTGGTTCAAATAACCAACCAATCTAATCTATGTTCCATGATGGGATACATACGCTTAATCTTCAAAATAGAGGACATAATAGTTGCCTTCTTATACAGTCATAGACGAATCATAAGACTAAAATCTGAAATGGCATTGAGAAAATGAATAGGGATTTCCCCACTGCCTCCTCCAATACAGGAACAAGGGACTTAAAATGAATCAGCAAGTGGCAAGTTCAAAAAATACAAGTAATACTACTTTATTCAACCAGCACTTAAGCTCCAGATCTCTATTCCTCAGGATATAATGAAATTTACTTTTTAAATTATTTGAAAAAAGTTATGGAAGATAAATTTACCAACATTTTTAAATTACAAAGACACAAATTCTTGGTTAAGAACTTCCTGAGATGCAGATTGGCAGGGAAAAGTGGAAAGACACTTTTAATTTCCATGATCTCACACTTCTTCACTGTCACCAACTACCAGATGTGATTTTGTGCAGCTGCTAGTGGTGGTAGTTCTTGTTTCTGATCATTAAACTTTCAGTTCCATCCAAATGCTTCATCTATTACTCTGTTCATCTACATAAACTGAAAAAGATGTATCTCTTACGGTTTATTTATATATGTAGTTTTTCCCCCTCTTCACAGTGCTTTTGTAGTTATTTTGGAACAGTTTGGTAGAATCATGGAACATGTCAACCCACAGACTCCCCTATTTCATGGCTCGTTGGCTTCTGCAGTGGGCTGTAACAGCCACAGATGGATAACATGAGAGAGACTTTTGGGTATCTATGGAAACAAGTGGCTGAAGTCTGCCTCAAGGTCCTCTCTTCTGATCCTTCCCCCATGATAGGGAGGGGCAGGGAATCTCTTCCACCCTCCAATATGCAGAGGAGGAAAACAAGGCAGCAGGTGCTGGGATTGGAAATGGGGAGCAGAGGCTGGTGAGGAGGCAGATTAAGAAGGATGCTGGAATTAATTCAGAAGTGAAGCAAAAGAGAGAGCAGGCCTAAGGGGAAAAGCAAATAGAAACGAAGAGCAAGACGGTGTCCTTCCTATAGCTTGATTTCTAGGTAGCCTGTGTAGTAGGCTCCACCAGTATTCTACACGTTAATTAGTTCAATGCATTTCCAAGCTAAATGATCTCTACTGTCCGTTTGCATGAAGGTCTGTGAAGATCTGCAGGGTTAGTGTTCAATGAAAAAGAAAAAAGGAAAACTCAGTTTTGTATCTTTAAACATGCCAAGCTCATCCTTGAAATCAAATATCATGCTAAGTGACAAATGAATTCCTTTTATCTTGAAAACACTGAAATTAAAAGTTGGGGGTTTGCTCTACAGTTTTATCAAGATGCACTGAGTTTCACGAAATCTGTGACCTCAGCCAACATTTTAATGACAAAAACCTCTTTCCATCAACAAAGTATTAAAAAAAAAATAAAATCACTCAATTCTATCAACATGAATTTTAGCAACTGTATGTTGTCTCTGGGTGCCGCTTTATTTGCTCTGCAGTTACTTCAAGTTTAATAAAAACTTAGGGGAAAAAGCAAAAACTCTGGCTATTCAAATCCACAAACTAGCACAGATTTATATCTTGCTGCAGAAAGCTATAAGAATGCAGCTATAGGAGGCCCTTCTTCACTTCCAAACTTGGCTTCTGTCTTCCTAAACTCCTCTTTTCATACAGATGTTCCATCTGGCTTCATCAGGCTATATCACACCTCCTGATCCCATGAAACTCTTTTATGACCGGACACAGCTCAGCAACTTAACTTTCAAAATAGTATGTATACTTGCCATATGCTGATAACAAGTTGCGAACAGGCCCAAGCTACGTTCTTAGGAATAAGAAGCTAATGAGAATTTCAGTGCTGGCACACCTCAGCTGAAGACTGCAGAGTTATATGCAATTAACATTTATTACACAAGGATATTCACACTGCAGGTGGGTAAAATAATAATTGGAGCAAAGGAATTTCTCATCATGTTGATTTTTTTGCCTTTGCCTGTTTCTACTACCCCAGTCAGCCATCCACCAGCTGAAATCTAGCTCAGTAATTAACCCCCCTGAACACATTAAAATCAATATGGAAAACCTGTCATCAAATTATTATCTTTAACAAACAGTTTAAGAAGTACATTTGGCCACCCTGCAAGTGTACCTGCCTAAAATTACAGCCAGGAGAGCTAAAATTCAGCCCTGGATCAGCAAATTGTCTTTTAGCACATATGGATAGCATATGTACTATGCTATGGATAGCATAATCTTAAATTCTGCTATATCACACCCTGTCATCTCAGGCTAAAAATACAAACTTCATGTGAGAGAAAAAGTAAACTGCTGATTTTCCTGGGAGACACAATATATCGTTTTACTTCTAGATTGGCGGAGATAGTGCTTTTCAGACAGCATCAACATCCATACACAGAGAAGTGTGGGAGGGGAGGTATGTGTGCACATTTGTGCACGTGCGCATGCGGGTTTGTTTATAGGGAAACATCTACCCAGACAGGAAGAGAAAAACAGAAAGCATATGGGGACCAGAATTGAGGACAACACAGACTTCTTTGAGTACTTGTCCATGTCCTGCCATTTTTCCTAATGGTTTCACGTCTGAGGAGTAATGGGGACATCCTCAAATGACCCTGGAGCTGTCCCAGGGTATTACAGGCACAGTAACTTCACCTTCATTCCTGGAAAGGTGATTGAGCAGTTAATCCTGGAAACCATTTCCAGGCACATTAAGATCTAGAAAATCATCAGGAGTAGTCAACATGGCTTTACCAAGGCAAAGTCATGCTTGATCAACTCGACAAACTTCAACGATTAAGTGATTGGTCTGGTAGATGAGGGGAGGAGAGCAGTGGATATCATCCACCTGGACTACAGTAAGGACTTTGACACAGTTTCCCATAAGATCCTCAAAGGCAAGCTGCTGATGTGTGGGCCGGATGAGCAGGCAGTAAGGTGGACTGAAAACTGTCTGAATGGCTGAGCTCAGAGGCTGGTGATCAGCAGTGCAAAGTCTAGTTGGAGGCCAGTGACTAGCAACACACCACAGGGATCAATACAGAATCCAGTCCTGTTTCACATCTTCATTAATGATCAGGACGATGGGTCAGATAGTACTCTCAGCAAGTTTACAGATGACACCAAACTAGACCGAGAAGCTGATATGGCAGAGTGCTGCCATCCAGAGGGACCCTGACAGGCTGGAGAAACAAGCCACAGGAACCTGATGAAGTTCAGAGGGAAGTGCAGAGCCCTACCCTGACAGAGGAATAACCCCATGCACCCGTACATGCTGAGGGTCACAACCAGCTGGAACACAGCTTCGCAGAAAAGAACCTAGGGGTCCCAGTGGACACCAAGTTGAACATGAGCCAGCAATGTGCCCCTGTGGCAAAGGCAAATGGTACCCTTGGCTGCATAAGACAAAATATTGCTAGAAGATCAAGGAAGGTGATCCTTCTCCTTGACTCAGGATGGGTACGGCCAAACGTGGAGCACTCAGGGGGGATCTTATCAATGTATACAAATACCTGAAGGGAGGGAGCAAAGAAGGCAGAGCCAGGCTTCTTTTCAGTAGTGGCCAGCTTCAGGACCAGAGGCAACGGGCACCAGCTGAAGCATAGAAGGCTCTCTGCGAACATCAGGAAACCCTTTTTTACTGTGAGAGTGACCAAGCACCAGCACAGGTTGCCCAAGGCGGTTGTGGAGTTCCTCTCCTTAGATATATTCAAAAACCATCTGACACAGTCCTGGGCAACTAACTCTAAGTGCCACTGCTTGAGCAGTGGGGTTAGACCAGATGACCCCTAGAGGTCCCTTCCAACCTCCCCCATTCTGTGACTGAAAAAAACAACCAAAAAAACAAACCAGAAAAACAACCACATTTGAAAAAAAATACAAATGTGCCATTTCCAATCTCTGGAAACAGCACCTACCCAACAACATGGATATTTTCATTCTATATTTATATGTGTGGGTGTATAATTTAAACAAACACATATGCACACACAGTACAGCAGAACTGAAAAAAAAATATTCTCCTCAGGCAACAGGCTGACATGTCTTATCAAACAGATAAAAGAGACACATATGTGTCTTCCCAGAGACACATATGCACAGATGTCTCACTTTCAGGGATAGTCTGCATCTGTAGAGTGAATCCATCACATCCTAGTGTCTCTAATAGCATGCACGATGCTATCCCATCAACTTAAGCCCACCAGCTTCAGCTGCACCTGGCCCAGTACGGGCTGTGCAGGCAGTCCTCTGTAATTCCTGTAATTTTTCCTCTGGAATTCCTCTGGAATTTCTTCTGGAAATTCAAGAAAAGTTCATGAAGTCACTAAATCCATAGATGCAAAACTTTCCACTCCTTTTTGGGTTGTTGTTTAGTGATTTCTATGTTGAGTATACTCACTTCACTGGTAACTAATTTTTTAAAAAAATTATTAGTCTGTCTATCGGCTGTCTCAGGTATTACTGGATCATTGATTGTCATCAGCAGAAGATTCTTCCAGCCAAATTATGTCTTCAGCTACACCTGAGTGGCTCTGCTCAATTTAGCTCAGCAATTGGAACTTAATTAAAAAGTCTGTTGAGAATGTGTGGGCTATAATAGGTAAAGGTTTAGCATGTCAGACCTGTATTAGCTTTGCAGCACTGATAGGAAAATGAACTAATAAAAACTTTTTGTTCATACTAAAATGAATACCCTGGACTTTCATTAGACAGTAGGAACAACTGACGTAAGATGAGAATCGTATCAGTGAACAGATCTGTTCTGCAAGAATTACTCTATTCAGACAATCACTTTCCAAATTAAAAACCACATCAAATACAGGGAAACTCCATTGCAACGTAAGAATATGTTACTTAAAGACACTTACCCTGCTCATAAGCAGCCACAGACAAACTGCGTGAAATGCAAAGTTACTCAGAGAACTGAAACGGCCCAAAAGATTGCAGTCTGTCCTTTTCAAACAGGGCCATTTCACTTATTTTGACCTTTAATCCATTGCTTGGTTAATTTCTATTGTTTGAGTGGTTAAATTTCATCTTAAATTTCAATTACATGAAGACATTGATTTTGTAGCACTAGGACAATCGTGAGAGTTGCATTTCTACTCATAGACTGGTTTTCTACTAGGAACCTATCTAATGGTTCCGCAACAGTGAACTAAGAAAAGACAAAGACTAACACCAAAAAACCTTAAATTTACTGTGCTGCTGCCAACCCTACACTGGAAAAAATTCAGAGGTCCATAGGTCAAAACTACGCTATTGGAATGACTGGAACAAAACTCACAAAATCTGACAGTCTAGGCTGAAAATGCTAAATTAAAAAGCTCATCCCTTCAGGATTTTGCTTTTTGCCTATGCTCATAGCTATTACTATTTTTATCTTCTGATAGATAACACAATCTTATTCTGAATGTTAAAACTGTTGAAAAGAGAGGGGTGAATTCTCACTCAAAATAAGAACTGAATTTAATACATTCCAAATTTTCTCATCCATACGTTCCATTAAAACTCACACCTTTTAGCTTGATTAACCACAAATAATCAAGTATAACTTTTAGGTAAAATAACGACCAAGATTTAATTTTAAATATTCCATTCTAATGTTCTTTATTTACAATTTGCATGTCTCTAAGACATCCTGTTTCCATTTATCAATCAAATGCTTTCTAAGGTTAGGTAAAATGACATAAGTGAAATTTTAATCAAACATGCAATCTGCAATATAACACAAATTTATAAGGCAAATTCATTGGTTTAAGTTACTAACTTCAACTGCAAATCCAACTGCAATGCTCAAAATTTGTAAATCAAACTACTCTGTCACCAAATTCCTCCATTATTACTCATTATTACCCATTATTACATTTTTACATTAATAAATACTCCTCTTCTCCACAGCATATCTTCTCTTTACATTGGAAAGCATGATGGTCACTATCATTTTCACTCCTATTTTATAGCTTTTATGGAACGAGGGCCTAAAGGGAAAAGTTTTACGATGCTTCAATTCTTTAATCATCTTCATTTTTAATCTAGACTACAAAGATAAGTTCAAAGTATCATTAAGAGTCTGATTCAAAGTGTATTAGAATTAATGGAAAATCTCTCTTCACTCTTACAAGATTATGCCACAGGCTTCAAATTGCTGCTGCTTTTTATTGTTCTTGCTATTTGAATTTGGCCTCCCTTTCTCTATGCCGTTCTAAAGCATCAGAAGAATAATTTTTATTTTATTTAACACTCACCTCAAACCACTGGCCATGCGACTGCATTTTAAGGATGACACATGGATCTGGTTTTGAGAGGGCATCCCTGTCTGATATGCCTTTGCATGCAACTCGCAGCTCCACTTTAGTCAGGCATGGGCTGTTAAAAATTCCCAGCGTGTTGGCTGCTGATTCATAGATGTTGCTCATTTTCTGCATTCCTTTTTCTGAAAGAGAGAAAAGGTCCATTAAGAACAGTGCACGCACAGTACAGTCCTCGCTTCCATCCAGAAGCCAATGCGATGTTCTGCGAGGCAATGGGATCTCATAACTGTGAATGAGATCCAGAGAGCAAGAGGGGGAAAAAAACAAAATCAAAGGAGTACCTGTGGAAAAAAGAAAGACATCATCTTGTACGTTTAGAAATTAGTCAGCTTCAGAACGAAACTTTCCACCATGCCCCTGAACTCTGGGGCTGAACTGTGACCTTGACTTCCAGCTCTGTTCCTGCTAATAGAGCAAGGTTTCCCCAGGCCAAAGGGTAGACAAGATGGTAATTCAGAATTTCTCCTGATAACACCTTATTCTAGTAACAAGGCTAAATTAAATTTGTTCAGCACTCCTTCAATTTGCTTTTATTTCTCCATACTCCATCTAAAAAGCATGCACTACATCTTACACAAACGTTGTGTGCAAATGCCGTAGAAGGCCCCCTTCATGTCAACCGTAAATTCCAAAATACATTTCACTCTCTATTTCCACACTTACTGCAGAAGATTATCTCCCTCCAAACCTAAGCAAGTAGTCAAGATTGATGGCTAAAGCAGAAGGGCAGGACATTTATGCTAGCAAATCTTGTTGTCGCACAGCATCTGCTCTTTTGCATCAGGAATCACAGTTCCATAAACACAGAAGGCTGGAATAGCAGGAACCTCTGGCCATTACTTCATTACAAACATTCTGTCAACAGAAGCAACAAAAACCCATTTTTAAACACAGAACTTAGCAAAAATCACTAAATGATCATTTTTTGCCGCAACAAAGAATATGGGAACCCTTTAATTTTCTCTCCTAATACAAGGATTAGTGCCTTCACCCCCTTCACACTATACATAAGAGCTTCAAAAAAAGTGATTTCACACTTTTAGAGGGCAGATTTCTCTTACCAGATTATCAACAGATTTTTCTGCAGTCTGTTTCAAACCTCTTCACTGTCACTTCCACAACACCCCATTCTCAGAGGTTAATGATTTTTGAGAATTGTTTTGATAAAAGTTAAATTTTGGTAATTTGGAAAGTGAAGTTTTCTTTCCCCAACTCTGAGAAGTTAAAAATAGAAACAAAAACCTCAAAAACCACATCTTCAGAATATCCAGCCCCCCTGTGAATTATAAAGGGAAAAACAGTCAGTTATTTCCAAATTCAGAATAAGAAGATTTGGCAATGTGGTGTAAACCTGTAATACAGACAGATAAACTTCAGGAATGTAAGTCTGAACGATGAGGCAGATGATCTGCTCTCCTTGCAGACGAGAGAAAAGCTTGTTCACAATTTACAGTTCTTCAAATCTATACAGCAACTTACTATATAACCACCGGTTTGCTGTGAAAACCCCTGTCCATTGGGTTTGATGTCTTTGTAAGTGAAGAGGGTGTGGATGGACTCTAATCACTCTCTCTAGCTCAGGCTCGGCAGGCTCATTTCCTTACAGTAAAAGAGGCTTCTTGAAATGTGAGCCATACCATAACCATAGTGCCCGACATCTTAAGATCAAACCAGCCTCCTTCAGCTCTTCCCAGTTACCTGTAAATGCTGCCACCTGAAATATGTTCCCTTGGATTTACCGCTAAGAAAGCGACACGACCAGGAGAAAAGAGAAAAACTAAATAAAATGCGGAAAGGTAACGATATAGGCTACGATAGCCCAAAGAGGATATGCAATTTCTACACGATGTATTCCTATACACTAGTTTAGTTTCTCACTCCTGACACTGCAAATAGACCAGCACCTCTCAACTCTCAAAATCTTTTACAGGATGGAAAACAACATTCTGTGCCGGGTCAATTCACATCAGCGATGGCAAGATCACAGTCCTAGCTTGAAAGCAAGGGCGAGCAGGGGGAACGGGGCTCTAGCCTAATCGGAACTACTCTGATAAAATCATAATTTGAGAAGCAATGATCCACATGCAAGAGGGACCCGCCATCTGATACCTCGACTAAGCATGACAAAAAGTGTCTGGAAAAAATGCTACCAAAAGTGATGATTCAAAACAATGTTTGGGAGACTGGTTTTCTTCTCTTTGTTGCTTTTTTTCCAAAAAGAGAACAGATTAAGGTGGTGGTAACTTTGACAAAGCCACTGAAATCTACTATTTAGCTAAAAATTACAGAGAAAATTATATGTATTTATATGTAACTTGCTAGCAATCGTCGCAAGTCTGTTTTTTCATTCTGTTTCTAATATATCCCTGATATATGTCAGGTACGTAAATTTCCATCAACTGGGATTACAAAAAAGGCTGTTAGAAATTGAGGTGGGGGGAGAGACTATTGCCTAATTATTCATCATTTTATAATCCCATCTCCTTCCAAAAGCTGCTCAACAAGCACATCCCACACATTTACAAGACATT
Source organism: Tringa tobata (assembly GCA_033628505.1). Classification (NCBI taxonomy): domain Eukaryota; kingdom Metazoa; phylum Chordata; class Aves; order Charadriiformes; family Scolopacidae; genus Tringa; species Tringa tobata. Next base: position 1,040,256 of record JAHREE010000179.1, read on the forward strand.
TTTACATGTTGCCCTTTATAAATTGAAATCCATTTGAAAATTGGTTTAATTCTGTCTCATGCACATCTTCTATCATTAATGAAATGTCATCTTTTGTGCAGAAATAGGCTGGTGATTTAATTAAACCAGATGATTTCAACACTAAAGAGAAGGGAAAAAAGTAGCAGAGTGAGGGGGAGAGATGTATTTTTCTTCCTCCCACAATAATTATACACTGTTTTTTTTGAACAGCGGGTAAGTATAAAATTATATTTCTTTTTATCACTACAACTATTACTTCAGCTTTTACAAGTTCTAAATTTATCAATGGAAAAGATCAAGCCAGTCTTATTCTTTTGTCTCATTATATTCTTCTTTTAATATAATCACCAGCTTGGGCTGTTGTTGTACTGATGTCATGTTACCAGGAAGCTGGGGGCCTGAAAAATAGATTTTCAGCCTACTGAAAGTGGCTAAAAAAAAAGTATTATTTTACGTAAACATAGACAAGTTAGATTGTGTAAGAAGTTTTTTGTCAACTAAGTACGTATTTATTGATGGAGGAATAAATTGTTCATTTTTCTTTGCTACACACTCTTCCTTTTTCACGTCATTAGAACCATATTGTTCCTTCAATGTCCACGTGACTTTCATATCTGCGCTATCGCTTTCTTCTCACAGATACAGCTCTTAAACAGTGAATATTAAAGTAAGCAAACTAAGTGATAAATCACATACTACTGAAATTTCCTGTTCATTGCTGCATATATTCTCTTTCCTTTCCTGTGGAAAAGAAGAAAACAGTGTATCATTACACACTTCCCACACAAACTCATTAGCCAGTGCTAGAGTGCACAGAATGAGAAGACAAGACCAAGCCTTATGGCTTCACCTCTCCATGGTGAAACAAGGAAGAAGGCATTACCAGCTGGAAAAAAACTTAAAGTACACTGTGCTGAAGTCAAAGCATGTACTATGTTAACAACAACAACAACAAAAGGGCTTAGAAGACCTTGATAGCACCATGTAGCCTATGGATTACAAAGAAAAAGAGAGGACCTTGGAAGACAGTTCCACTCCCAAAAATATTCTACACCTGGCATAGTTTGAGCTCATTTAGTAGAAAATAATGTGCTCTGACATTTTTAAGAGATTCATGGCTCAGAGGGATCTTATTGATGAGTATAAATTCCTTACGGATGGTGGGAAATAAAGAACATGAAGCCAAATTCTCAGCAGTGCCCAGTGACAAGAGGCAATTGGCACAAACTGAAACAATGAAAATTCTGATTAAAGAAAGGGAACTTTTTACTTTAAGTTTTAGCTCAACACTGGAAGAAGCTTATCAGAGAGCTTGTGGAGTCTCCATCCTTGGAGATGCCCAAAACTTGTCTGGACACGGTCCTGAGCAACCTACTTTGAGCAGGGGTTTAGAATAGATGATTGCAGAGGTCCTTTCCAACCTCTACTCCTTTGTGAGTAAGCAGGACATAATCAAATCGGCCCTGTTATTTCACTATTCTACACACACACAATCTCCAAAACTTTTCTGCAAGTTGTCTGGGTGAAGTACGAAGAGATTTCTTCTCTACAGCACCTTGTGAAAAATCAGGGAAACATGCACACTAACCCTCACCTTCACTTCAGGTAATAAATGAGTAGGGAATGAGAAAGACGCTGAGATTGTCTGCTCTGCATTTGGAAACAAGACTCCTTATTTAGAAATCTGTAGTCCAGATCAAAGTCCACACAAATGGATTTGGGGGTTGCAGGTTTCCCATCACCATATGTTGAGGGCTATGTCTGAATCATTTGTTTTACTGGCACCTTGGTCATGAACAGAAACTGTGCCAATAGCATCTGTCTGCTTCTGCAAAAGCAAACAGCCAGACCCTGCTCCTGAAAAGGTAAACGATGATTACAGAATGAGCATGCGGTGGGAAATATTAATGGTAGAGTTATATGGAATATGAGCTGTGAATAAGATCCTCCAAAAGACAGCAAGACCTAAAAGCACTGGATGTTGTAGAACTAGCTGCTCCCTTCTTATTTATACTTATAAATTATATACAGGAGACACATTTAGTGTTCAAAACACAGGAACAGCTGAACTCTCTAGACAGAAAGCTTTTGAATCTACAATTTCTGGATCTTCCAGGGTTTACACTCTAATCAAAGTAAATATGAAAACCAAGTCTACAGTTAGTAGCTTAAAAGTCCTAAAACTCAGACTACCAGCTTCTGCTGGAAAACAGTGCGCCACAGTTTAAAAGAGATGGAAAAGCATTTTTCTACATTATTAAGCAATGTGATCCTTGTAGCACTAGGAAAATTGTTTCCTTTAGATTCTTGATTTATGTTACAACTCTAGCAAAATCAAAGTCTAAGTTGGTATGTTCATTTTTAGGTGAAATCACTAGCTTTAAGTGACAAGGAGAACCTGATTAAATAAAATGCTATTTTGAATGTACACTAAACTTTTTCTAAGATCTCATCCGAGATCCACAGAAGTCAGTGAGAAAATAACCCATTGATTTCAATAAAGTAGGCAGCTGAGTAATATAGCGCTCCAAGCCATCCTGTCTTCTCTCAGTGTGTTTTATTGTTTGGCAACATAGTAATGAGAAACAATCATCAGGCACAGAGGGTTCAAGTGCTTCAGAACCACCTCTTGGGGCCTGACCCATATACCACTAAACTTATTCATTGGCTTCAGATGTGCCTTTCTCCGGCTTTGAAGATTTTATGTGCTTCTATCCTATCTCCCATTATGATGCGAGACCAAGTTACACAAAATACAGTAAGAGCAAGATTTATAGAAAAGGATGAAATTAACTTGAGTGTTGAGGAAGAAAAGTTTTAAAAGGTTCTTCTGTTTAGTTACCTGTTCAGCTCTAGCAGAATGTAGGCCACGGATCCCTTCGGGGCACGATACTAAATGAGATAAATGATTATTTTTCTTTAAGAAACTTTATGTGATTGGGAATTCCCAGTCTCATTGAATTACTCTATCAGTTGCTGGCAACAAGGCTGCCTTGCTTGTGAAAAGCAAACCCATTCCTTCTCACTCAGCGGCGTGGTTAGCAGATAAGCTTTGTGCAAATGAGGAAAGATGGGAATTCATCAGGAGGTCCTGATTCAGCAATTTGATTAAATTAATATTGCATGTGCTTAATCAGGAACATACTAAGACACCTGGCTGGCCCAGGACTGAAGATAAACAAGAGCCCAGATGATAGGAGAGAAAGGCGACCTATATTTATTGCAAACATATATCAATGATTTGGAACCACAGAAACTGATGTTCATTGCCTTCCATTTCCTCTGTAAAGCAACATTTTTTTCACTGTAGCACGTTCATAGGATAGGGTTTTTTAACCCCTGTTACATCTCACTAGGAACTATTTTTTTCCTTATATCTAATCCTTGTTGCAGGTGTGACCATTGCCTCCTGGCCTTTATCTGTGCATCTGTGGAAACTTACTTCCCATGAACAATCAGTACTATCTTAAAACATGGTCATTCAACTACTTATCTTTGACCACACTCACAGACTCCTGATTATCAGCCATATCTCTAATCACCCCACAAGACTCTCCTCCTGTCAGTATTAAAAAATTATTACGGTCAACATCAACTATGTTATAAATTGCTACAGAAGTTTAAATGATCACAGCTGATACAGACAAAATGCCAGCTGTCAAAATTAATTTTAATATAAATTCAATATAAATGTATAATGAGAAGTCAATAGGTTAGCTAGACCCCTCTGCAGAATAGTTTGTGCAATTAAAAATATGATTTTTCCTCCTTCCATTTGATTCTCTGAGTTAGACAACATTTAATGAGAATTATTTAAAGTTACACCTACCAAAGTTTGAAAGAGCCCTTTGCAAAATGAGCAATAAAGCCAGTAAACAAGGAGAATCTGGAGAATCCACAGCAGTGCTATTGTGAACAATGAGATAGATCTGATAATGCAAGTAATTCGTTTGGACAGAGGGGAAGAAGGTTCAGAACAAAGTGCCAGCAGTGTAAATGGAAATACACATGCACTGACAGTTCAAAAGGACTCATTACCATAGAACCAGCTGGTTCTATTATAAGGGGATAAGGGAAAGTCAGTGGAAAGAAACTGAGACATCTAATGCATGACAGAACACTGTACAAAAGCATGCTGCACTGATACAAATAACTCCATTTCAGTTAAGGGAGGGGGAAAATGACACAATAACTGGAGCACTGGGAGATGCTTGAATGTGCTTAATTCTGTGTGTTTTGAGTAGTCCTCATTGAAGTCAGACTCGACGCAATGCAAAGCGCCTGTAAGAGTCAGCAGCTAAAACACACATATATTCTATTACCCTCTATTAGAAGTGCAATTCTGAAATTCCCCATTTTTCCTTTAATATGTAGCTAATGCCATCAGTCACCGCTTTCTTCTCAAAGTTCCCACTGTCTTCCCGCTTACAATGTTGTAGTATGCGCAGAGAAATCTAAAACTCATTAATACAAAAGATGTGAGACCGAACAGGTAAGAGCTCAAAATAACTTCCTTAGAGATAAATGCAAACAAGAGGGTCCTTTGCTAGTGGAAAACGCTAGCAGAGCCTTTTACTGGAGAAGTGGCAGATATTTTTCACAGAATTAACCAAAGTCTGCTTTATTTACGTTCACTGAATTTGTACCCGTCCCAGGGAGTCTGCCTCTCCCGCAGCAAGACCAACTCACCAGGCTTTTGTACAGAGGGTGAGTATTTTGTACTGTTTACAAAACGACACTAAGACAGCATGATGTCTTCATAGAATAACAGAGTGTATTTTACTGGGAACAGTGTAGAAGCCAGAGAGAAAACAGACTGACTCATCTATCTACTGACACACTGTAACAGCTAGCCCCAAAGTCATCCTCTTATCCACAGTTTTGTTTCCTTAAATATGCCTGTCCAAATCCTTCACTTACAACTCAATACTGCTAAGAAAAAACATTAAACAGTCTCTGTGTTCCTCTTCCAAATCATGAAACTAGCATCTTTTATCTCAAGAAACATTACAGAGGATTCTTTCTTGATTTCACTTCCATTTGCAAAGCCATTAGAACTGACGTTCTACAGCCCTTTATCACACCTATAAAAGTTTAAAAATGTATTTAAAAAGCAAAAGACAGAAATGCCAGCAAAGTTCAGACTGTCTTATACATGACTCCATAAGCAGGACTGAATAACGTGAACCTCCAGTAAAATTCATGCTGCCAAATAAGTAAACTATTTGCCTACTCGTTTGGCTATTGGGTCTTGGGAGTCTGCTGTATCGCTGTCAGATGTTACCTGAAGCATGGGCAGCTGTAAGCACAGGGACTGAGCACTGATACATGGAAAAGGTTGTGACCATTGAAATACTTCAAACACCATACTGAGGAGTTTCACCAAAAAAAATTAAAAAGAACCTATTATAGGCAACTATGCGTGGTTTGTGAATATAAGTGACATGGAAGCATAGCAAATCACAAAAATGTAATTGGATCTCTCTAATCAATGACTTCAAAGCTACTAGCATGTAACACATATTTGACTACTTATCACTAAAAGCCACCACAATTTTCTTAACTTTGCCATTTTAGTTTGCTGCTTGTACTAGTTGATACATCAAATGAAACACAGGAAAAAAGTTTACTCACTCTGAGGACATGCATTTGCAGCTTTTTTTTTTTAATCAGTTCTCCCAATTAGGTGTTAAAGGGAATATAAAACAATGTTTGTCTTAGCAAGAACTCTAAAGCCTTGCAATATAGTTAATAATTGAAGTTGAATTGATATTCCACTATACTTCAGAGAAAGATAAGCCTGGAACAAAATCAAATAATCCTAGCACTCCGAGGTGTAGCAGTTACAATTCTGGTATCAAATAAACCCAGCTGAGAGCCTTCAGAACACATTTGAGCCAAAATAATTGTTTAAATAGTTAAGAAAATTCGAAACACCACATACATAAAACACATTTGAACTGACAATTACTCACTATCCACCTTGCAAAAGCACACTGGTTACCAACTACAGAGAAACGAAGCAGCAGTTGTGTTCCTCAGTTATACTCAATTGCACTGAAATATGTATATAAACACACGTAATGCTTGGAAGATTTTATCCATTTACAGATGTAACATATTGCAAACTGCTCATTTTCCTCAACAGATGGCCATAAAGGCTTTTCCTGCAGCATAAAAATGATCTTACAAGAAAAGCTGCTTCTGCTGCTAATCCAAAGATAGGCACATCAAGAGCAACAGTGAGGAAGAACTTCCTGTTCCCCATTCAGTTCCTGCATTGGCAATGCAACCAGAAGGTCTACTTACTACACGTTGGCTTAGGGTTTCCTAGCCTATGAGAAAACCTGAATTTATCTACTACGGAGGAATGTTCTTGGGGCCACGTCAAGCACAAAGCTGGGACAGACCTTTAACATCAAGTTGTTCTGTCAGGTAGGACAGGAGCAGAAGAAAGGGAACAACTAATACTGCCACAGGCAGTTGCTCTCTCACTTCTTATTGCTCCCCCAACGCGCTTGATCCCTTTCTCAGCAGCAATCAGAACTCCTATGGCCTCCCAAGACTCTGAGATCCAAGGAGCAGCCTGATCTCCCTCAGCGGGCTGCTGGGCAATGGGCCCAGCTCTGTCTGATGACTAGAGCCAGTCCTGAGTTCACTTCATTTGCAATGGAGGTTCAATGACAACAGATCGGGCTTGTACTACTATTTTAAGTTAGGGCATGAGCCTTTCTTGCCTTCTTGTCATTTACTTTCTATTTTCTTTTAAAGATCCTTGATCAAATGTTTGAACAGTCGCCCACGTGACTTCAGCCAAGCACATATTACCACTGTCTCAGCGAAATCAGCAAGGGATACGATCACATTGCAGCTCCAACTGTAAGCACCAGGAAATCCTAAGGGAGAAGCAGCTCTGCCAGCCAAATTATATTTATATTGGAAGTGCTCATTTCTTTCCTAGATTCATCTCTAGTAGCTTAGTCTGACTTTACTGTGTTTAGTTATATCCTGTTCCCTATTGGGAGTGCTTTGCAATCACAGTACCCCCATACCGTGATATACTTGGTCTCTGAAGAAGCTAGTAGCTATTTTTGGTATCAAATTGATTCACGAAAGAATTGCAGTGTGCTGCAAGCTCAGCAAAATGTCCTACCAGTGCCAAACGCACTGCAGGTGCCAGTGCCTCACCATTCCTCTGCTGGCATGGCCATCCTCCACAGGAACAGTGCTCTACTGAGCTACCAAAGCTGGGTCCTAATGCGTCAAGACACAGTGCAGCCTCACACGGATCCTAACCTGGGCCCTGGAAGTAACACAGCTTTGCCAGCAATGTTATAGTGGATCTACTTCCTCCTGATGCGTTGCTAAGGCTTTGGCTTAACATCACTTTTGAAAACAAGCTCTAGGAATCCAATCCACCAAGAGTTTTCAAATGTTTCTCTCCCTCAGGAATTTTTGGGGCATAAGGAACATCTTTGTTGTCAACTACTGATAAAGACGAGAAGCAAGATACTTGGAATGTATCTGACACAGGATTGTCTCTTAAGCTCTTCTAAAATGATTCTACAAGCATACACAGGAGTTACATCTTCCTTGTGAAATCTGCAAATCACCATCAGTCTTTATCATATACCGACAACAAAAGGGTAAAACAATTCAGCTCTGCTAGTTATTACAGAGTTTGGAGGTGAGGAAAGGGGTTTTCAGTTCCTAAATAATGCACACAGAGAAAAGGACTCATGTCATCAGTATTAATGGAAGCCCTACTGCCAACCGCCACACACAAAGGACAGCATAACAACTGCTGATCTTGACATCACTGCCTGGTAGGAGAGCATTTAATGAAGTTCATATTAAGCAAGCAAGATTTGGGCACATATTGCACAAGGCTTCACCGACATCCATCTATCTTTAAAGGAAAAATTTATACAAAGTCTAATAAAGTCGACAAAGAGAAAACAATACCAATAAGTCAGCAGTGACAGCACTCAATGGTGAAGAAACATGAGAGGCTGGTATTGAAGTCCCAGCTGGGTGTTTCCACTTTGCAACTGCAATAGCTCTGGTCAGATTATCCAAGGAATGGTGCTGTATTAATTGAAAGTTTAAAGGCATTCCTGGGCTTTCTCTCCAAACCTGTAAAACTGAGAATTCCCTCTCCCACCTGCCCTTTGCTGAATACGATTGCTCTCCGAACAGCAATTTATTCACTCCCTTACATTGCTTATTAAGAGACAGCTGCAAAGCATCAGGGAGATTACATAGATAAGGAATAGCAAAGCACAGGACTCCATGTAATAGTCCACTTTACACAGCAGTGGAAGACCTCAGAAGATGACAGTCTTTGCCCTAAGGATAAATTGCAACAGGATAAGTGAAGCACAGAGGAAAGAAAACTAGCATTTCACTTGAGCATAGCTGAAGGAGATGTCCAAGTTGCTGGCTTGTTTGAAATACCAAAACAGTTGCAAGCTTTATAAGCCTAAATAAAAGAGCTGTCAGTACTTCACTCAAAAGTGATGCTTAAGAGTTTTGGTAAAAATAAAGGTGTGAAGCCAAAACGCAGCATCTGGTTGTGCCTGTCATTCCCTCCACACCAGCTGCACACCCTGCACTTGATTGACAAAAACTCACATTATGTTCTTGGCCTCACCACCAAGAGACAGAAACATCAAAACAAGCCTACTCAATCTCTTTATGCTTATGGAGAGATTGATATTTCCTAAGAGCATAGAAGAGTAGAATCCCACAGAGAAGTCTCAGTAGATACCCTATGATGCCAAAAAAGTGGTGCTAACTAAACTGGGTTCCAAGTATTCACAAGAGCTGCCATGAGAGCTACCAAGAAATAAAGAAAATACAAAATTAAGAACACGCTACAACCTGATCGTTGCTCAGAGCACACAGCAGCCTTTTCCTTTTTCAAGTATTTATTTCTGGATTTTAACTTTAAAAGGATTGCCATCGGGCTCTATGCCTACAGATTTTTAGAATTAGGAATATGCATGTCAATAGCACCCAAAGTCCAAGTGTACAAACAGACGATACTCAAATTGGTCTTTAACTACTCCAACTACACAAGGCATTTAATACTCTGTGTTTATCCATGTCTTATACCTGATCTGCATTGATTCAGTGCAAATAGGTCCAATATTCAGAGATATATTTTTTCATAACTGTTTTTAAATGATGTCATCATAATTTCATATAACTACTTGTCTAATGCATGAAAATGTTTCAGTCTACGCATGTTAAGGGAACTCCACACAGAAAAGATTTGAAAGATTTTTATGAGCATGAAACCCAAGATCTTAATTTTTGTTCCACTTAACTAGCAGAAGACTTGCTTTTTATTTTCTTCTCTAGTGCCAGCAGTCCCCATAAGGTAAAGGTGCTTGGAGAGGAAAAGAACAAACAAAAAACCCACACAAACAAACATTAAAAAATATGGCTTATAGACAATGCATGATTTCACAATTATCAAGGTCTCAACGATAGACCTTTAAATGCTTCTGCATATAGATCTGTGGTATCAAATCCAGCCCTGGATACCTATGGCAAAGATGTACTAAAAAGTTCTAAAACATACAGAAAATATATGCCCTTTTAAAAGCATCTTGCTGTTTCAGTCATAAGCACTCTCTGCCAATTACAAACATTATAGCAATTCAGATTTGACCCAGTGAATGATGTATGACAGTCTTTATGCTCTGGAGCCAAAATGCAAATCTAACCTATAATATCTGCCCGCTACAAAAATTGGGTTATACAATAACCAGGTGCTTGACTGCTGTTGCACTAACTCTGTAATGAGATGGAATACAGGGTTATATCATTTAGTGTTCTAAATTGCTTCAACTTCAGAGTAAATACATCAACAAAGACCGAGTTGGAATATTAAACTAGAGTAATACATCAAAGTAAGATGTTAATTTGCTGATGTTACATTAAAATTATTTCAATATTTCATTGAAGAATTCTTCAAATCAGTCACTTGTGTAATATGTTATTAAATGAAGCACATAAAGAGAGACACCTTAAATGTTAACTTAATTGAAGGTACAAATAGCACAGACAAATATGAAATACTACTGGAGGAAAACTCCAATTCCTCTCATGAGATTTTTGCCATAAGCTAAAAAGCCTGGCAGGAAAGTATATTTCCTACTTGAACTGCCCTTTCTGCTGGATCTTAATTTTTGCCTTTTCAGGAACATAGGCATTTTGCAACCTGTTAAGAAAACTGTTTCAGGCAAATGATTACTGCAGTGTTTCTTATTTAGCTACTACTTCAGAAACGAGGTTTCAGCTTCCGTTTCCCATTCCTCCTCTTTTTCAGCCTTTGAGCAGCTATGTTCTTTCCATCTACAGTAAGTGACATAGGTTGCCTAAGAAAAATCTCAGAGCAGTCGGAATATACCTACATCACTTCAGATAAGGATACCATGAAGGAGGTCTTTAATTCTCACTGACACTGACATTTGACAAGATACTGTATTGCCAAAGTCAAATTGCATTTGGTCTTCAATATAGTTGATGCAGGCAAATTGTCTGAGAAGAGTAATTTAAGCTGAAACAGACTTCTGGGGGTCTCTATTCCAATCCCTATCTCAAAGCAGGTCCTGTCCAGGTGAGTTCTGAGTAGCTCCAAGGATGGAGATCCCACAGCCTCTCTTATTCCACTGTTTCACTACCATCTCTCTGTGAACAGTTTATTGTCATTTTCCTTGTTGCAACTTGTGCCTGTTGCCACTCATCCTACCACTGTCCCTCCAAGAAGAACCTGGTTCCATCTTCTCTGATGACAGCACTAAGACCACATCCCCTCAGTCTTCTCCTCTTAACACTGAACAAATCTTGTTCTCAGATCCTTCCAGGACTCCTTGTGACTCCACTGACTTTCTTAGATGGTGTGTATCAGAGGAAGGGCTAGTTAATTTGGTTAAAGCAATTTAAGACAAAGAAGGAAAAAGATCACTGCTGCCACTTCCTGCATGTTATCTGCAGAAGACAGGCTTAGAAGATAGTAGTTACGTTAAACAAAAAGAATATACCAACTGGGAGCTGCATCCATAAATGACTTTACAGGAAGCCATTTGCATTACATGACAACTTTAGCTGGTTGAACTCTATGAACAAAACCGTAAGCTCTTGAACATAACATTAACACATTGCCTACAGAGTAACTATTAATACAGAGACAAACATCTTTCATGGGGGTGTAGTACTTCCCATGCATTCCTTTAAGGAACACTCAAGAAAGGTAAAACAAACTAATGCAAGTTTAGTCTGAGTTGTGATAATAATGTTTTTGAGTAGAAATGTGGCTCAGTAGAATACAACGATAAATAGGGAGGACTGTTTAAAACCTTACCTTTCACTCCTTGGTATTTTTGAATTTCTGAATAACTCCTTTCAGTCAGTGAACACGTTTGAACTCAAACATCTCTATTTGGAGATTCCCTCCCGGCCCCTGCATTTTGTCCAATAAAGACTGTACTGAGAAAATTAAATATTTGAAGTTGCTTTCACCCTCCAATTGTTCAAAATGGGTTATAATTTCTCTCTGCAGTATTCTAAAATTAAAACTTTAATTAAAATTGCTGTGCAGTTTTAAGAGTATTAAACTTTCTTGTTTCCTCAGCTTCTCTATCTGCTGCCCTTTACAATTAATATTTCTTATTGCATGAAACTTAGCAGTTTGCTAGAAAAATTACTGTCTTATCTTCAACCTGTGCAAAATGAAAACACTTCAAATCTGTCCATTATATAAATTTGTTTAGGAAAGCCAAAAGAAGTTTGGAAACAAATTTATTGATACAGACTCTAATAATGGCACTTATCTTTGTTAATGATATCATTGTTTTCTCATTTGCCACATAAGTTGTAATTTTCAACTTTGCTGGAACCTGCACATCTGAAAAACGCTGGCCTTGCCTTTCCTTATTAGTCAAAGCAATAACCAAGAAGTCAGCTCAGAGCAGAAGTTGTACTTTCTATAGCTTATCTCCAGTATTCTCATCTTCGAAATCTCTTCTCTGCCTTGTACTGTTGTTGAAACAACAGCCTCAAACTCCCCTAACAGCAAGATAAAAGCTCCAAGACATCAAAACTTAATTTTGTTCTCCCCATCTACAGAACAGTAATACTATCCTTAGAACTAGACAGAAGGTCACACAGAAGTTTCCTGTGAAAAATGCTTCCTCAAAAATGGCTTTAAGTTAAAAAAATAAATAAAATCATATTTGTGATTACACTGAGTTTAGTCTAGTAAAAGTTAAAAGGCCACAAAACAATCTTTTTAATCTGACTGCATGAAAACTCAAAATACTTTGCCCAAATATCACTCAATTTCTTACCCAGTACTCGGGCATTTCAATTTTTGCCATGAAAAAATAATTTTATTTAAACCGTGCCTTTTGCAGGGATATATCTCAGGAAAGGCTAATCCTTCATTTATAACTACCTAAAGTCTCCTTACTGATCATAGGGAGACAAGACAGACTACATTTTAAAATAAGAGAAAATATCTTCAGTTGGAAGGTACATTCCACAGCACGCTTCCTTACCATAGATCAACAAATTCTTAGATACACATTACAGCACTGGCTCCTACTACACTAATTCCAAGTCAAAACAGTCCCCACACCAAGCAATGAAGCTTGTATATCAACCTGTTGCCTGTAGGACTCAGAAATGACCTCCAAGTAACCATCAAGACAGGCAATGACAGTTTTTCCAAACCACTGAAAGACTAAAACCCCTCTTCCCTTTTTGCCTCAAAAAAAAAAGCCCAAGCCAAAACCACACACAACTCGTGTCTTCAAAGCAGATATTATATTCTGTCCCAAGGGTAAGATTTGGGATACTCATTTTGTCCTCTACTGCCAACACAGAAGCTGTACCCACATGCTCTTTAGTTAGAAGAAAAGATATATGGCACAACCTATAGCTCATTTTGCCCATAATCAAAATAGACCAACGTCCGCCCTTTTGAAGCGACAAAGGTTTGCAGTGAGGTTTGAGCGGTCGGGAATTCCACACCCAACCCACAGCCAGACTGACCACAATCAAAATCCTGTCACCTCCAGAGCCAGAAGCTTAAATCTGAAAAAGGCAGTATTTTGCCAAACATGTTTTGTGCAAGCAAAGCACAACACATCCAAAATGCACCTTTTAATGCCCTTAGCTTAATTATTCTAGGGTGTTTAGTGGGACAACTATTGTCACTGTGGCAAGTGGCACAGTCAAGGAGGACCACAGAAGCCATGAGAGGGGAAGGAAAAGGACATAGGCCATCAGAGATCAATTATGAACATAGCAAGGTGTTCCTGCCCCTTGGCAACCCCTTCGTGGGATTTTAGACACTTAACATGCTACAGGATTTACTCTTGAGAACACAGAAGCCAGCACTCCCTCTCAAAAAAACATAGTAAGCAGCAGTTCTCATGAAACCATTTTCAGAACTGTCTACCTCTGACTTTCTTTTAGATCTATTTTCTTTGCCAAACTTATCAGGGCCCTTCTGTCCTGTCTCCACCTTGGCCAGCTTCCCAACCTTTTTTGGCAACACTGCAATGTCACTCATTGCAGCTCCAGACACCTGAGTCTGCTGCTCTAGAATGAGATTTGACGGATGAGAGGTGGAACAGAGAGGACGCAGAGCGTGGCACTAACATTCTCTGCCTTCAACACAAACAGATGCTTTTTGAGTTGGGATAGGATTCGTTCAGCTGGCAAGAGAAAGAAGAAAGTAGATCTGGAACTGCTGAGTCAAATGTACCCAGTAAACTTCCCCTGCACAAAGTCTGCAGCTGCTCCAAAAAAGGTGACGATTACTACAGTTGATCATAATCACATTGGGCCCACCTATCTTCACTCAAAAAAGGGAAGAAATCTCTCTGCATTTCCCCTTCACAGCAATAAGGCACAAAGCTTTAATAAAAGAAGCGTTTTCTTTGCCACTCAAAGAGAAAATCCTCTTTCCATGAGATTTTGGTCATATAAGGTCAAATTAGAAAGAAGAAATATCACCTGCTGGCTGGTCACAAGTACACAATAAAAATGGAAATCAATATTTATTGAAGAATGTTGTTTGCTACTTAAATCTTATTGAACAGCAAATACACAGAGCACATTACCACCTTCTTCACAGACATTCTGCAAACACAGGGAGAGAGACAAATATCCATTACATAAAGTGTCCATTCAAAACTATTTGCTCAGTTAAAATCATCTTGTGGCATTTCTCCAGCATTTCTGCGGATTCCAGTAGCTCTTCAAACCAGAGCCTTCTCTCATTACCAAGGTCTTCCAGCAACTTACGTGAGAGTATTATCCTAGCAGAGCTGCTGCATACTAAGAAAGCAGATCAGACCCCTACGGTATATTTGCAATATATCCATGGAAGTAGTAACCACAAGTCAGAGGTAAGACTTGCTTTCAGTAACTGTTCTCAACCAGATAAAAATAACTTTATACTTTTTTTTTTTTAATATTAACATGCTTTGACTAAAAGATAAGCAATACAGGTACGCAGATTTCCAAGACCCTTAAAATAGTCTCAAGTGATACCCTAAGGCTGAAGTGTTGTGAATCTTCCATCACAATTACACACAACTTGGACTACCAAATGCTTTACATTTTTCAATTCCCTTAATTATAAAAGAAATTCCTGAAAAAGAATCATTTTAAATCCTTTACAACACTGTAAATTGCATTACTATATTGGAATGTAAATCTTTACTGTTCAGGATGTTTTTATACCTAAGGAGAAGATTGATGAATTGCATTAAGGATCACACTTAAACAGTGAAGCATCCAGACAAATATTTAAAAACCAGAAAAAACAACTTTGTTTTGTATTATTTAGTATCTGAAAAAAAACCCAAACAGTTCTTCTACATGCCTTCCCATCAATTAAGTCATTGGAGAAGGAAAAAAATCCAGAACTCCAGATTATATCTCGATTTGAAACCTACTCTAAAGCCTACTGAAGTCAACATAAAGATGCCACTTACTTCAAAGGCCCCTGGATGCCCTGTAGCCACTTGCGTTTGCAGCTTTTGAGTTTTGGTGCAGGAAGGCTATGGAGTGAGTCATCTACAAACCCATACGCTCTCAAAAAGAGTGGTAAAACTGCCACTTTCGATGCCAAAGGCCCTCCTGTTGCAGGACTGTCACAGAAAAAAAGGCATATGAGCAATTCATAAAAGACAGCGTCACAACAGACACAAACCAGCAGGCTCAATTAAGTCCCCATGGCATATTTTGTTCTGGCATTTCCTGATACCCGAGTGCTTAGCTTTGCTTTTAAAAGGGGAGAGCTACATGAAATATGTTCGAGTTATTTAGCAACCAAACCATAAGCAGACAATCCATTCCAGCAAACACTTGGTAGTACCACATACGTATAGACATCAACAAGATGGAGGGGTTTTTACTGCATAGACATCTGCCTTTCAATCCAAAGTGGAACGTCGCAGCAGCGGTAAACTTTCCTGTCTGTTGTGGGCTACAGCAAAGTAAAGGCTGTGACAAAACACAACATGTGGCAGTGGGCTCCATCAGTAGCTTTGCTCATCCACTTTCAGTTCATGTCCCATGGGAAAGCAATTACTCCCTAATGATGGTTGCTGGCACAGGGCTACAATACTCAAATCTCTGTAGTGAGTACACTAAATGCAACAGTTCTTGTGCCAGAAAGCACAGCAAGAGCAGCAGAGGTGATGGGAGGCAAGCACTTGGTTAACCGAAGGTGTTTTCATTGGGATCTCTGCTATAAATTATACATGTAGAATAATTAAAACATAAACAACAACAAAAAAAGGAAACCTCAGGTCCTCTCAGGTCCTACTCCAGACTATACACATCTATACACTGCTGCTTTATTATTCCTTCCAGATTCCTTCCTATCCTGTTGTGGTAGGACAAGGGATAATGGTTTTAAACTAAAAGTAGGTAGGTTTCAGACTATATATAAGGAAGAAATTTTTTGTGAGGAGGATGGTGAAACACTGGAACATGTTGCCCAGAGAGGTGGTAGATGCCCCATCCCTGGAAACATTCAAGGTCAGATTGAATGAGCAGCACATCTAGTTGAAGATTATGCTGATTGCAGGGGAGGTTGGACTAGGTGACCTTTAAAAGTCCCTTCCAAGCCAAACTATTGTATGATTCTATAAAGTAGACAGGCTGGATACTCGGGAAATAGCCATTATACACAAAACATGACCCAACCTGACCCTGTAAACTCTCAGCTGAAGTACACTGAGTCACTCTGAAGCAAAGACACATACGCAGCCTGGTGAGCAGTGAGAGCTATGAGATACTCTGGCATACTCGAAAAAGGTTCAGATTTGTTGTCTTTCACTTTAGTCTACAGCAGCTCTTATATACACTAATTTACCTGATATTCTTCGGAACAGAAGACTGAAACTCTACCAAATTTCAATCCCCCTCATCTACAACACAGAAAAGCTAATCTTGTTCAAAGAAGAAACTGCTGTATTTCATTTTATAAGTAAAAAAGTGTCACTTTCTTGGAACCTTACTTTACAGATGTTTGGGCCTTCCTTTACAGTTAGGAGGTTGCACATGGTATGGAACACACATTCCAGCATAAAAGTTTATCAAAGTCAGCAAGCAATTGAGAATAGAGTATTGTAGTGTGAACTGTCGGATGACCTCAACAATAACTATCACTATGCTCTTCTCTTCAGTGTAAAGGGATGCAAAACAGCACCTCAGCTTCTTTAAGATCATAGGTACTGAAGACAAAGTGTTATGAAATATGCGGCAAGAAAAGCATACATTCTGAAGAAAATAAAGTTCTGGGTTAACATCAGTTTATGCCTACATTAAGAGAGGCATTTGTCTCCCCCCACCCAAAATACCAAAACTGCCTGAAGCTTACCAGTATTTTCATTTTTAAAAATAACATTTAAGCTCACTTTCAGTGTCCACCAAGATGAACTCCTGCTGGCATTACTGTCTGAAATATTTTAATGTGACTCACCAGTTTGCCCAGCACACTGTGAAAGGCTCTTACATTCTGAAGAAATTAAGTGTCTAATTTAATCCACGTCTGTCTTTGGTTTGTTTGGGGTTTTTTTAATTATTCATTTATCCATGAGAACAGAAGGTTGGAGGTCTGGAGTTTATATATAGACATAGAAGTAGAGAATAAGACAGAGACACTTGCCATGTTTGTTTATTTTGCTGGGCAAACTCAATACCTGCATGAACCCAGAAAGCTGTTAAGATACTAAATCTTTTCCCCCTCCCCTAACTGCAAACCCACCCCACCCCCCCCAAAAAAAAAAAAACCAGAAAAAAAATAACCAACAACTTGGTCTAGCAATCACATTATTACTGTCACAAGTTTCTGTAATGGCACCTGGCAGCTCAATCAGTACCTCTCAGTCCAGTTCACACTTTTACCCATGGAGGAGCACTGAGTGATCAATCAGTCCCAGTGTGGGGCACATATCACATCAAATGGTGGTGATAGAAGCTATCTAAACCCTTCACAACCATGGCGTAACTCAATAAATCTTTTTAGCGTTAAGGTATTTGACAGTTTGGCTTCTTTACAAAAGTAAAAAGGAGCAGCTCATCCAAACAGTTTTATCATGGAGGTTTGGCCCTGGCAATATTCTCCCTGTTAAAGAGCTAGCCAAGAAGAGAGATATCTTACTCATTCACAAATACTCAGAGAGCTGTAATACTAGTTCTCACAGATATTGCAGCATCCTTCGAAGAGACCATGACAAAAGGAGATGTAAAAGAAAACAGTGACTTGTTTGTTAGATGCTGTGTTATTTTTTTCCCTTAATATTACATTTCACCCATTGCATTCATCAATAAACTTAGCAGGACACTGCCTGACATTTTAAAAAATGCAATCAATTATGAAAAGTCATGCTGTTTCAGAAAAATTTATCCCACACTGAAAATATGAACGTAGTGACTCTCTCCAAGCTTTTAAGCTAATCTTATTATTATCCACATAATAATGTCCAGGGGCATAATAGTGTCCAGAGGCACCAGACCATTGTGTTAGTCACAGTAGAGTAAAGCTGCAGGAAAAAAAAAATAATTGCCTTGACCTTATCTAAAGTTTTCTGATGGAAACATCTGAAATCCAGTCTTTCAGCCATGGTTGTTTGTTCAGTACCCTCCTTTACAGTAACTGAAGGACAAGCAGGATTCTGGCCTCTGCTCTCAAGTCCACTCCCACCACAACTGCTAACCCACAGAGGTTACTCAGACTACCACAGACCAGTCTTCTCACACACAAATCAAAGCAAGCTTATTCTTGGATGATCTGGATCCCATTCCCAATAGCTGTGAGGGGTTCTCCAGTTCTAGCTCTCCCAGGGGCTGGCTGTGATAACCAAAATGCAGAGCAAATCTCAAGCAGAAGTGGAAAGGACAGGTACCATTCTTGGGATCATGTAACAATCCCTTTTCCTTCTGAAACCTTGGTGAAGCTATGTATTCACATCTACACTAAGACCAGATTATTTCTTTTTTAATTGTTTACACAGAGAATACTGTGAGTGAAAGAAATTATGGCTCAAAGCGTAGCCCTGCATCCGCACGCACTCGTACTTACTGTATCTTATTTCAGACTATCAGCTGTTTTCTATCTGAAAGTGTTAGCAGCTCCTTTCACCTGAAGTGAAGGAAGCCTTATCAGCACAACTGTGGCCAGGTTTAAACCTTCATGCAAACAAGTCTTGCTTAGAAGAATCTAATTCCAATCTCTTTATTGCTCACCTAAGGCATTTATTGCACTTGATAGGCTGTGAGGAAGGGCAGCCAGATTGATCCCAAGATTATAGGATTGGAACTAATGGGAACTGTTATAAAATTTTAATATATGCCATCTTCCAGACGAAAGGAGACTCCAGGGGGAACTGACCTTTGAGTGCAGAAACCGTAATAACATGTCAACAGTGGGGTTACATTTTCAATACAAAAATGAATGACAAAATTAGGGAGATTGCACTACAGTTGTACTGCATAGAAATAATTCTCAAAGGAGAGGTTTCTGCTACACTTAAGTGAATTTATGGGTTATATAAAAGACTGAAAAAGCACAGGGCCAAAAAAATGCTGATATAGTTGCCATTGATTTCAAGCAAATCTGTGCCAAATAAAACTCTTTTCATAGTTGATGCAAGCATCATTTCATCTTAACTTCTGATTATACACCCACAGTATTGACACTTTTTAGCAGCACAGTCCTCCTTCAATTTGTACCTTTCCATTCACAATCACTATTAAGAGGGGGAAAAAAGCAGCCACCTGCTCCAAATAAGCAGTATATTCTTCACAAAATAGAATTTCATGGAAATCAAAATTATTTGAAATTAAATTTACCAAGTAGTTTTCTCCAGAGGAAAAGAAAAAGAAAAAAAAAAAGTGGATACTCAGAGTAACTTAAAATTGCAAGAGACCTCCAGACGTCATCTGATCAAATCCAAAGGATGAAATATTTTAAACGTCTAAAAGCCTAATTTTAAAGTTTCAGAACCATTTTGCGGGTGAAGCAGTCTGTAATTGATGACATGTTTGTCATAGAAAGCAGGTACTGTCAACATGATCCTGCCCTGTTTTATCCCAATTGCTCTGTTCAGAAAACATTCAGCAGTGTTATTCATCATTTCCCACCGTCTTTTGATTATGTGGCTCTACCGAGACTTGCGTGCACAATGGCTTTAATTCTTTCCACAACAAATTCAAATCCTTCTCTGCATCTGGTAATAGGAACGGTATTTAAAAAAAACAAACCACACAATATCAAACAAACACCATGATCCTCAAAAGTGTCCTTCAAACAGTAATTCAGTGTCTTCAGAGGAACAGCATTCAAGAAATGGATAAGCTTCAGAAAGATCAATATTTCCGTTCACATTAAGAATATTTTTTATCTAGCTGCTATACAGAATATGCTCAATAGCACTGTGCAGTACTCCCAATGGCTTTTATTAAAAAATTAGAATATGGGAAGTTTATTGATTCTTTTTCCAGTGTTTGAATTTGCTATAAGTGTCTGGCACCCATCAAGGAAGAGTTGGCAACTGACCTGTGGTCGTAAGTGAATTACATGAGCCTATATAAAGCATAGGCTGTCACCCATAACCCACCATACATTTAAATTAATACTGACCTGGAAAATATCTAACATATTAGGCCTACTAATAACGATAATTATAATACTCAACCTTTTACTACAAAGTCACATCGAGACAGCAGTACTGTGCTTTCAGAAAAAAGTGCTTTCACCTTACAGTCATGCTTGAAAACATTCCTTAAAAACACTGTAAAGAAAGAGTGTATGCTTATACACAGCTTTGGGGTAAAACCATGTACTTTCCTTTCTTACCAATTTTGCCCTGGTTGTCACATAAGAGATGACAATGGCTAAGTCTGTATAGCAGATATATTTCTGTCTTTGTACTGTGTGATACCATTTGCTAAGGTTTCCTGTTTACTTTCCACATCAATTATCCAGGCACATGTGCCTGCACAATATGAGAGTTTTTAGAGCACCCAAGGCATAGTTATTGTCCTAGGTTGAATAACTAAACTAGGATTACCAGAATGTTTATCCAGTCATTTGCATTCAAGAAAGGCTGTTGGAAAACAAGCAAAACCCAAATATTCTCCAAATAAAACCACCTTCAGGAAATGAGGGTGGAATTAACTTTGACGAGCCTACATCCTTTCTGTTCTGCCAGCTCTATCCTGCCAGACCTCAGAGTCACTGAGAAAACCATGAAAAAGCCCTTGTCACACAACGGGCAGGAGGAATATCAGTGCTCTGTCAGCTCTATTTAAGGCACTCTAGAGAGGGATGGGATGTGTGCTGCTCGTAATTAAATATAGGGGAATGGCAAGAATAAGGGGCTAGGCAGGCATAAACAGAAATATTAATATAGATGCCTTTATTCATTAAATACTTCTTTAAAAGTTAGTTTAACAGACTAATCTGTCAAGATCAGAGAGCTAAGACTGAAGTCTCCATAGCAGGTTAAAGCAGAGCTCTGCCATGTTTCTGCCATGCATTGTTTGATGAGAGGTTGCTAAATGCATTTTTGTATTCAGCAACTCAACATAATCTCATGGCAGAATTAATTTCATTTGCCCATTCTGACCTGGGATTTCTGGAAGTTCTAGACTATTTTAAACCTTCCAGCATGCTAGCACCAGTATAGTCCCCAAAAAAGATGGTAGTCTTCAAGATGGCTAAACAGCTGAAACAATTCTAGTTAAGTCCATAGAATCAAGCAGCATGTTGCTTGCAATTATTGACATTCTTTCTCCAACAAGAATTACCTTCTGCAGCAGGATATCACAATTACAGTTAAGCTACTTTGCTCCTGTATCTAGCACTTACCTCCTCATATGGTCACAGCATAAGGTACAACAGTGCGTACCTCAGTATTGGCCTAGATAGAACTTTGATGCAATTGGCTTTGGGTGACTGCCAAATTTCTCTTTTTTTTTTTTTTTTAATTAAAGATGACACAAAATATAGAGTTAAGGACAGCTACACACTATTTTGGTGCCTAGCTTCCCACTGGTTTCCACCAATACAGATACAGGAATCAGGCAAGTATCTAATGCCATAGATGCTTGCTGTTAGCTTTTCTCTTAGCATTAGCTTAGATCAGGGAAGGTTGCTCTGAATGATAGGTCAGTGCAACAGGACTTTGGAAAGTCAAATTTAAATCCTCAGTGCAACTTCCCAACAGAGCTTCAGCAAATCTCCTAATCTTATTTGTGGTTTATTTTTTGTTGTTGCTCTGTGTTTTCTTTTTTTAATCACCGTCATGATTAAAACCATTGGTGAAAAATAAATGACATACCGAATGGATGGTTCTTGATTTTAGACCTTGGATTTTGGAGACTACATATGAATTTACCACTTGAGCTGTCAGCAATGTGGTATTTCCAGCCCAATGACATAACACAGCAATAACTTCAGCCATGGAGAGCAACTGTCCAGTCAGTTTTCAGTATGTGTCTATGAAAGGGTGTTAATGCAAGCAGTGATTCAGAGAC
Source organism: Tringa tobata (assembly GCA_033628505.1). Lineage (NCBI taxonomy): Eukaryota > Metazoa > Chordata > Aves > Charadriiformes > Scolopacidae > Tringa > Tringa tobata. Next base: position 1,062,354 of record JAHREE010000179.1, read on the forward strand.
CTTATAGAGTTTTGCAGTGTCTTTTTATTGTGTGGTTTATATTCATGGTTATCTTCTTTTAATCCTAGACATCCATTCCATATCTCATCTAGGAGTTTCAGCAGGAATTTTTCCCATACTTCAGAGCACCAAGCAGGCAACATGGTTCCCTTCCTCCAAAAAGGGTGCACAGGCTCTGTATTGCAGCTTCTACTGGACTGAGAGTGCAGTCTCCAACAATCACCACAATTAAACTTCTCAGGGTGACTCTTGCACAGCACTTTACGCTATTTTACAGAGTAAAGCAGAACTGTAAAATCATCCACATAAATAAAAACCTTGAAAACCGCATTACCTGACTATTTGAATTTGCCATGAAAAATTGCCAAAGCATATTTGCAGACTTAGTAATTCCCTTAAAAATTGGTTTCTCATTATCTACTTACCTAAATAGCAATTTTACCCTTTTCTGAACATAGATTATTAAATTAGAATAGGTTTTACATTTTCCTCTTCCTGCAACCGAGTTCCTTGAGACTCAGGAGACCAGACCATGCCTGAAGGAACAGAGCAAACTCAATAACTTGATTAAAAGGACCAGACTGCTCAACAAATAAGCCCAGCAAAGGTCCTGTGTTGAAGCTTTCATGCACCAGCCTTTTAATTTCAGAATGACATTCAATAAGGGCAACGAATTAACTAAACAAAAGGACTTGCATGAGTGAGTTAGAGGTGGCTGAACTTGAACTGAGAAAGCAGGCACATAGATTGAACAGAAAGGATGATAACCATACACTTGCTCTCTTTTAAAAGGACAGTACCTGCTGGGATGGATACCTACCATACCAGCACTTCAGAGGTACACTGGCACCTCTTGTGGAAGGAAACAAGGTAAAACAAGGACTTTCTGGGAATTTCCCCCCACTCTACTACTTTTAAGTATTCACACCAATATTTCCAGATCCTCATTTTCAAATCCCCCACTTCACGTTTCCAACTTGTATTCACGATGCCCTGGTAATAGGGCTGCCAAACAAGTAACGCACTGCCAATGCCAAGAAAAGGTCAGTTCAGGCATGACCACATTGAGAATCCTGTTACTGTGAGAATTAGAAGCAATTCTCCCCACTGTTAATTTAGGGATAATACAATCCAACAGTATTGGGAACAGTGCATTAATAACAGCAGTTACTGTACCAGCCACATAATATTCTGTGATCATTATCTAGATGTGCTTTGAATGAGAAGAGATGTGATACCAGCACTAGAGGCATTCAGAGTATACCATTCAAATATTGCACAGAGCTGAGAAGGTGCTGTTTGACATATAACAGGCATTCATATGCCCATCTGACAGGGTCACCAAGGGCACCCACTGCTCTTTTGTGCCCATCTCCTCTGCCGAACAAGGGGAATTGGAGACTTTTCGAAGTTGCAGCCAAAGCAAGAACCAAAGAGGAAGGGAGATGGAAACAATTCAGAAGAAACATGGAACATTTTTCAGCTTTTAGGGAGGCTTTTTGGTTTGTGCTTTCTGCTTGCTTTTTTTTAGGTGGCTGGTTTGTTTTCTTAAATAAATTCTGAAATCCCTACATTTTCATGCCATCCCAGAGTTACTTACTCTGTTTAATGCAACGATTACTGAATTGCAGGTTCTTTACACACCACACCTCGCAGCAGCCTCAATGTACACCACCAGCCGCAGCACACACATCCCTCGGTGCAAAGCTCCAGAGGCAGGGGAGCGTGCCCTGCGTTGCCTGCTGGCAGCTAACCTACACGCTGCCTTCTGCAGCCTGCTACGCAAAAGCAAAAGGAGCTCCTGCCACCAACAAATTCACTCCAGTGCACAACACCGATGAGGCTTCATACAAGCACCAGTGACCAGAAGCAGAGCTCTATTCAAAATTCATCTTGCATGTATTCTGTCTTTTAGAATTAGCCCTTTTAACAGCTCTCCCATTTCCTTTTCTCATTCACCAGCGGCATCTGACAGGGCTAGGAAACTCACTGAGACTGGCAAACTATAATCTTGCAAAGAAAAAACAGCCCTTCCTAAAACTGCTTTTTCTTTTTAAAACACACACTAGTCATAACATTTATTCAGCTACTACCATCTGCGTGCTGTTTGTATTTCACTTACAGCCATTAACACAAAGGAGAATTAAATGATGTACAGGAGAAGCCAGGAAAAACATTCTTTGGACTCCATGCACTTTAAAACAGGCTTTTCTTACAGATGACAGATTCAGGTCAGGGAAAGTCTAAAATGGGACACTATTGCCACATAAAACACATTGAATATAAGTAGTTAGTGCCCTTCCCCCTACCCCAACACACCCTCAAAGAGACCTGACAAACACATTTGGTTTTATGGTGCTTTGGAAACCTCTGATGGCAACATTTATAGAGACTTCTTTGGCACTTTTTTCTTCCTGGTAGCCCTGTGTGTCCCCCTGTTCCCCTGCCTGTATGGCAGTCCCATAAATAAAATGCTGACTCTGAGGCAGGCTCACTTGACTTCACTGTAATCAGCAAAGCACAAGGAGCGGAGAAGAGAGTTGCAGAAAAACTTCTGGAATAAAGCATCAAGACAATAGGGAGGTAATACCCATATAATATATGTATATCCACAAATCTCTTGTCACTTTCCAGACTAGCAGACTTTAGGGGGGAGACCTGTTTTCACATTTTATTATCCAATTTATTGTAGAACGCAGTAACAGAGTAGAAACCGAAATACAGGCTCTTGGATCTGTTTCTATGGAGAGATGAGAAAACTCATCCTTGTAGAAGTCATTTTCTGGTTTCTTACATCATCATTGCTAAATCATCAGATCTCCCCTAGACCCACACCTAAGCAGTGCAATGTGCTGAGCTTTCCCTCAATTTAATTTCCCCCCCCTAAAAGCTGCAAGAGGTTGTTTTCACTGTGGTAAACCAGTAGGCATATTAGTTACACCAGACCCCAGATATGATTCAACTAGGTGAGCGCATTATAACAAATGTAGAATGCAATGTACAAAGACTGACAAAAACAGCAACTTGAAGTCCTGATTCTGCAATCAGATTCTTATCTTAAGGGCAGAAAAGATCACTGTGAACAAGAAGTTTGATATTTTGCATCAGCGAGTAACATTTCACCTAAGTTTTAAAGCAAGACTAAGAATTATCATTGAGTGACAAGACAAACTTTTTAAACAAACATATGAATAAGACTTACAATAACAATGAATTCACTGCATCCATAGTAAATGCTTCCAAAGATTAAATATTCCTATTATTAAAACAAACACATTTTGCAAGCCTCTGGCTTATTGAGTATGCTCACCTGCTCATCATTGGTTTACAGCATTAGCTCAATATTTTCCTTTTTTTTTTTTTTAATATATAATATGAGCCTGAAATTGCTTTGCAAATAGATCTGCTACTTCTTGCTGTAAATAAACTCTTTAATACCATATTTCATGTATAGAAATATGAAACTATGACAGAATTAGGAGTTTTAAGAAATTATCTGAAAAAACTTTCCAGACTGCTGCTACTTTAAAGTACGCATGCAGTACTTTAAGGAGGAAGAAGGAGAAGAAAAAAAGAAAAACCTTTTACAGACACACTGCTACGTGGCATTAAATACTGTGTCATCGATTCCTGTTGAGAAAAAAAAATTACTTTTAGTTGGGAAAATATGGCTCGTAGGGTTCAATTTGAGTATTTTATAAAGAAAGATAGATAGCAAAAGTGTTTCTTGAGGAAACAACAAGTAGAAGATAAAATCTGCATTTTGAACTGGGAACTGCAGTTTGACTGTGAGAATACTACCAGCAGAATACAGTACACAGAGTGGAGAAAAAAAAAAAACAAACAACACAACAGCCAGCAGCAATTACCCATTTTGGGACCCTGGCTTGAGAAGATGCTTGGCTGGGCTTGTTGGATGTTTGCAGGATAAATCTTTCTTACATAGATCTCCATGAAAAAAGCTTGAAAATAGCTTTAAAGTTGTTCAGATGCATTCAGAATTATACCAAGTTAATGCTGCATTACCTGGCAGGGTGGATTCTTATTTTTTTATAATTTTTTAAAATACTCAAAGCTCAAAAATCAACACTGTTCCTTTGCCTGCACTCAAAACACATTTCTGGATACACCAAAGAACTCTTCTATCATGGTCATAACAGGTATAAACCAAATCAAACCTGCTAGTACATTTTGGACCTTCTTGAGCACTCTTACAGAATTTAACCTCTTTAGTCTGTATTGACATAAAATATATGAATCAGCAGCAAATCAGAGGTTCTACAAAGATAGGTAGGTAGCTTTGCTACCTGTCATTGTGCTTTCCCTCTGGCGCTCTCTAATCTCCCTTCAGCAAAGTCAGTGGACTAACTCAAACCCAGCCCCACATGCACAGCAGGCTAAACTAGTCTCACAGATTTAGACTGAAGCAGTCTAGAATATTCTTACTCTGCTTGCAGGGCTGTAGAGGAACAACCTCTCAACATGGCACTGGCAAGTACCAGTAGGTGACATCAACTTCAAATAGCACAGCAAAATGAGTAACTGTAGCCCAAGATTTGTATTTCCAACATTCAGCTAAAGTAATCTAAAGGAGACACACAATAGTTAAAGAGTCCAGTGCATAAACATGGAAAGTAGCATGGCTCACCTGACTCACAGGAACTTTTAAGTCCTCCTCGTCTAAGAGTTCAGAGCCTGGTATTGGAACTTGAATCCCCTTCCTAAACTTGGAAATAGCTGACACTATTTGAGGAGGCACGGGGAGGGGATTCAACTGAAGCAAAAGATTTACATTAGCTTTACTGGACAACTGTAGCAATAAAAGCAACGTTGGGCTACTGGTATTCCCCCATCCTCTTGCAATGCTGAATAATTTCAAGTTGAATTAACACATTTAAACTAACAGAGAATCCTCGCACAAAATAGTATTTTTGGTTTTGCCTCTTTAAAACATTCTTGTACAAAAAAACCAAAAAGTTAGGGTATTGCACAGGAACACCCAACCTGCTAAAACCTTTGTATAATCTCACCAAAAATACACTAGGGACTAAGGGAAAACACATTCCCTGGCTTCAGTGGGCTGAAGTCCCATCCCTTAATGATACCTCCCCAAGTTTGATGTCCACCAGTTCTTTGTGCCACTTATGACCCTTTAACAGCCAGGTCTTAAGCACCTGGTAACACCTAAATGTAGCATAAAGCTGAACCTTTAAGAGAGTGACAATGGTAGCAGGGTAATGCTAGGAGACAGCAGACCCTCTCCAACCACCACCCAACCCAGAACATGAGCTGAATCCTTCCAGTTTCCCATCAGGGCCCACACTTCCATGCAGGTCTCACCTGAATCCATCCTACCTCCTAGCCCCTCAAGCTCTCCACTCGGGAATCTGTACGGTTCAGCATCTTGTTCCTTACCTCCAGCACAACACAGCTGCTTGTCTTCTCAAGCAGTAATCAAAGGTGATTTTAACTCTCAAACATCATCCGTTGCTAAATGCACATGGTTTTAAAAATATCACACAGTAGTTGAAGTAAAGGACAGGCTGTGTATTGCAACATGATTAAAGTCACTGTCTTCAACATTCTTCCACACATTCACTTGGCTGGCAGGCTGGAAAATGCCAAAGCGCTAAAGGTTATTAGACTATTGTTTATGACAATGGAAGTGTGAAAGTTTGCAGGCATGATAACATATTCAACTTAAAAGAGAAGAAAATTGAAGACATTAAAAAAAACCCTTACACACAAAAGCTCTGACTGCCCCTTTACGCAGCTGACAAAGGAGCTTTCTTCCCTCCTTCCCTACTCCCTCATAAAAAAAAAAATTTAATCTCAACATATAATAAAGACTGAGAGGAACAGAAAAATTAATTAAATGGATTTTTCTACATGCATTATGCAAAACAATTTTTAGTCTAGAAAGAGGTACTGCAGTTACCTAAATTGACTCTTGAGGGTATTTTACTTAGAATGAATGTTTAATAGATGTTATCTCAGTTGAAGTAAATAGCTCATGGAAGAAAAATAGCTCTAAATCTCTTCATAAATAGTAATTTTTTCAAGTGCTTCTACATGGGCCAAAAGCATACCTGCACTACTGAAATATCACAAGCGTCTATTTCTGCCTCTCACTTAATATGTTTGACTAGAAGTTAATCAGATTTTTCGGATCAAGGTTCTGCTCTTTTTCTCCAATATACACAAAATATTGTGAAAATGTTCCTTTAGGGGAAATGCATATAACTTGTGTCGGACTGGAAGTCCACACACCCTTCTTCTGATGCCTCACTGCCACAGATCCCTAGTACGATTGCAGACAAATCAAGTAACCCTGCTGTCCCTCTGTTCCCAGCCAATAGAGCTGGAGTAGCATTACTTCCCCTCTTTGCACAGGATTTGAGAAAGCACAGCAGCAATGTTTGTGACTCATTCACCAAGGCGCTGAGGAGCAACGCCATTCAACATCTGTAAGAATACATAGGCTAGTTAGACTGTGACTTCAAAGGCAGTTTTTCTTTTTAATCTTCCCTTCATTTTCTTCCTGCTTCAACCTTTTCGTATTGCCTCTTCCTTCCCAGGGGGTTAAAACCTGCTCCCAAATACACACCTCATGTAAGAGAGACCGTGACAGTAAGTGAAGGCAGACCTGTTACCCCGCATTGCTGCCCAGCCGCCCCTCACACCCGAACCCTGGTTTCCCCAGAATACATCAGTCCCTCGCTACTGGAACAAGAGCGGAAAAAGCTGAGAGACCCCACTTCCCCTGACAGCCAGGAATACCCTGGGCAATAGCAGTACTGTTTGTGCTTTCCAATCAAGTTGAATTGGATGCGGGAGAGCTGCCGAAAATGTTTATTATGAAAACCAACCCCCAAAATCCCAGAGTTTCAGTCTCGCTGTCACACCAAGTTACTCATGATTTCCACTCACTTTGTTTAGTGCTTTCAACTAAAAATTGAATGACAATCTACAGCAAAGAGCCCTGTCTTTTGTCCAAAGGATAATAGCCCCTGACAAGAAAGAGAGATTCAAATCTTTCCTCTAACCTAGAGGATTCAGAGGTTTTCCTCTCTCCCTCCAAGCATTTGTGCTATTAATCCAGTTTACTGATGCTGCCTTGGTCTCTCCCACAGTTTGCCCCTGCCAGTAATGTACTCCAATATGACCTGAAACCAGGCTGAAGCCAGAGGCACTGCACCTCCTTCTCCCTGCCACAGCTGGCTGAGCACAGAAGCCAGATGGTTCTCTTGTCCCCTGGCCCAGCTTCAGTACAAACATTTTACAGAAAAAGGAAAGTTTCCATCTATCCATAGTAAACACTTTAACTACCACCTCATGCAAAGGACCGGCCAATTCTTGCTGTTGATTTTTTCAAGGACATCTGTGTTCTGCTGCAATGAAAACTACTTCAGATGAAAACAAAATTTCATTTTCAGGGAAGGAATATTTCATTTGGCCCTTCCAAATCTTTAAGAAAAATCTTTCACTTTACTTTTAAATGAAAAACAAGTTAGAGGAAGATTTGTATCAGAACAAACCAAACAAACATTGGTGGTTACTTGGTTCAGTGGGCAAAAAAACAAACTACTCTATGCACCCACCCTGCAAGCAAAGACAAGTGTTTCCTGACACATGAAAGCCAGGAACAAATACGCTTCAATCCAGGTCAATGGATTAGAAGCTATCTAGAATTAGAAAAATAAGAGTTATTATACAAATTTGAGACAATTAGAAGTTTTTTAAAAACTTCTTCAATCTTAATAATACAGTTAGAGAGCCATAAACCCCTTAAATTCTACTTTAAAATACACTAGTAGTAAAAGTTGAGTGGAACTGAGTGCTAGATATTAAATGAGTGCTAAAACCCAATCCTTTTTATCCCTGAATAAAACACAAAAAACAATACTCAGTTGAAAATCTTTATAGATGATTTGTTTAAATAGAACACAAGAAGCCCACTCTTTTTCAGATGTTTACACTTAAGACACTGCTCATAACTTTCATTTTTATTTACATTCCTAACAAATAATCAAGATGACAACACAATGCATAATGTTAAACTATGTCACACTATAGATTGTTTGGTTTATTTGCTTGTTTTCTACCCAGCTCAGTGTTGTTTGATGCTTTGTGAGCATTTTATGAAGTAAAAAACCCAATAAGCTCTCCAAACTGGGCCCTGCAAATACTGTAACTCTGCATTGAGTTAGATACCTGTTTTTCAAAGAAATAACAAGAAACCAATAGAGATTATGGCACACAAATTACACCAATAGACATTTTATTTTAGAATAGTTAGGAAAAGCAGCTAAGTCACAAACCAGCTGTGCATTTAGAGTCAAATTTCCAAACTATGCATTACATAATAAACTCCCAGCAAAAAAAAAAACAGACTAGAAAATACTATTTCCTGTCTCACTCTCCGTTTTCAAAGTATTCCACAGGCATGAAATGCTTAAACTTCACACCCTACAAGAAAGAATTACTGAATAAAACCCTCTTAGCACCTTTGCCTCATGTTTCTTGTTCATGAGATGTCATGAAAACATGGAGTGGGGCCAAGGCTGAAAACGAAAGGGGTCCTGGGAACAGAATACTAAGTCAACAAAAATGTTGTGAGCAGTGGAAGAAGAACTATGTCTTAGTCTCTTGTTTCCTTGAGACCACTGGGTTTGATATTTAAGCATCCTTGCAACAGGGAAATGTTCTGATCATCTCCTTTCTAATTAGGAAAGGAAAAAATCACCAAATCAGTGTCCTTAGACCCCACAGCCTTTCTCTGTGTACCCTTAATACCTGGGTGGTGATGAGTACAGCACAGAGACAGAACCAAGTGACAGCTGGAGAAACCAATGTTGCTAAATCATACTCCTGCTCAAAACTTATTTAATTTTTTCTGTTTAAGGCCTGAGTGCATCTTTGGAAAGATACCCGGATGCTTGCAAGTATCAAATATGATCTAGGAAACTTTAAATCAGGTATGGCCAGCCTTCCTACTTCCAAGAGCCTCACACCAGCATCCTCACGTAGCTTCAAGACATTTACCCAAAACACTTAGAGAGAAACCCCAGAGATGATTCAACAGAAAAGGGATGGCAAGAGCTCTCATGAATCACACCTTGGTAACACAAGGGATGTCACTGTGGGAGCTGTCACAAGGGGCCCTTTCAGACATTCACCATCTATATAAGCCCAAATGTACAAGTATTACCAAACAATTCAGGTAGGACTTCCTGCAAGGAGCTAGGCAGCTCCATCCATCTCCACCCCTACCAACACCTTTCAGCCCTTCTGCTCCAAAGCTTCTGTTGCTGATGGGTTGCTTTGCAGCAGGCATCCTGGCAATCCACTCTCCATAGCAGATTACGAACCAAAGAGCAAGGTGGTTACATTCAGTTTACAAGGCTCACAAGACACTTTATACTGACAGCTAATGCATTACCTTTTCCTGTGTTTTCCTCCCAACACATGGCTATTAAGAACATTTAACACCAATCCTTCGCTTACTCATAAGCTTTTAGCTGCATACTAATTTGTTCTCCACTTCAATGCATGAGTGACTTGAACTTCTACCTTATTTTCCAACTGCAATTCTGCTGGGTGGTCTCCATCTGCTGACAGTACCCATACTCAGTTTAAAAAACAAAACAAAACAAACAAACAGCAACAAAAAAACCCACCAGCACAAAATCCACACTACAGAAGTTCTTTACTATCAGAGTCAGGGATAGGTCAAATCAGAATCAGTCTAGAGAAACTGAATTTGTGGTCTAACTTATATTATCACTAAGCCAAGGAAACCACAATCAATAAGAGATTATGTTTGACTGAATTTTCTTGGCAACAGCTTCATGAAAAATGTTTGGGCTACTCTCTCCTTTGTTTTCTTATATATTTCAGAAACTACTGGGCACTGCCACTTTTGCAGATGTCATGCATTCTGCTGGCAGCCTACACAGTGGTAATTTGTGAACACTGCTTGAGTGCAGCTCATATTTTGTCAATGAAGTTTAGGAGATCAACTACATTGCAAGCCACTTGCTGCATCCATCTTCCCTGATTCTCTTGAACTGCAGGAGAAATGGACCGTTTCTAACTGATCAAACCCTCAACATTCTCACTTCGCTGTATCATTGAACTCCAATTTAGCCTCTGCTCGCAGATATAAAACTGCATCCTTTGAAAAAATTAGTATCTGACAAGTCATGAGTGGTCACTGGGAAATGGATACAACAGCATGGAAGAATTATTCACCTGTTAAATGGGTTGTTAAACACAACTACTTCCACAATAAAATTCCACCAAGACGTAAGTGCAAGTAAGCGAATTAACTCTGGGTACTCACTAAAGAGAATGATTATACAGTAACTATTTGCCCACAGTGAAATGCATTATATATGAGAAGGTAATAAAATTCAGGTCACGTAAAAATCTGCTTTTTACCAATTATGATCCTAAATGCCTACTGAACACATTTGGCTTTGTCATCATCACTTGTAAAAGTCATACTTCATTGTATACTTACTCAGTAAAGGCCAAGTTAAGGCTTTTCAAATACTATGTAGGTAGTATTTAAGTAAGAAAACTGTCATGACACAATTTATTTCAGTAAAATGTGGGCAAATATAGTTTAACAGGACAGGAAAGGAAACCAATGCATTAACATCACAAGTAGTGAGGTGTAGAAATCAAATATTCATTTAAGGCAGGAAACAAGTATCTTCACTGTGAACCTACTTGCTGTGAACACCAGTTAAACTTTGGTTCAAACCAAAGCCATTTTCATTGCAGACTAGAATAGCTTATTTTACAAATTCTCCCAGTCAATGCTCTTGAGAATCACTGCTAACCTTCAAGCATGCCTCTTTGAGCAGTTAACTCAAAAAGATTTCAAGGATGCTTTCTCAAAAAAGTTTTTAACTTCAAAACAACTGGTCTCTGATATTCTTGACTTTTTTTTTTCTTTTTAAGAAATGAGGCAAATCATCTACTTGGGCAGCAAATTCCTCTTCTTGCTACTAATATATTTATAGAAATAATTTTTATTGTTTTTGACATCCAAGGCCAGGTTAAGTTCTAGCTGGGCTTTAGCCTTTCTAATCTTTTCCCTACATAACTTTACTACACCTTTGTAATCTTCCTGAGTGGACTGCCTCTTTTTCCAAAGGCCATAAACTCTCCTTTTTTCCCTGAGCTGTGACCCTATCTCTTTGTTCAGCCAGGCCGGCCTTTTTCCCCGATGGCTCACTTTACAGTG